>VZTE01000634.1:595851-654497 GCA_013397775.1 Eulacestoma nigropectus
GAAGGAGGGTAAAACAAACCCTTTAGTTCTCCTATCTGTGCTTCTGCCCCAAGGCAATCCCTGTCTTTCACAGCTAGCGACCAATTCAGATACCATTTACACACAGATAATTCCACTGACACTTTCAGCATTAGCCTTGATTTACTGCACCATCTGTGAGATCAGCATGTGGCACAAGACACTCTTATGACTGGAAAATACTTTACTGACAAGGAGAAAATATATATGTATTCCTCCCTCCTCTCTCTTGCTAATCTTTGATGGCTACCTTTCTACAAATGCTTTCAGTCAAATCTTGACTGAGCCATGATTTTTTCACATTTAAATAGCCTTGTTAATTGGGTTAGGTGTGATACATCTTCCTGGTCATGCAGCTCCTTTGGTATGCAGTATGACCTTGTTAAGACTTCTCCTAGCGCTTCTCTTTTCCATTTGATTGTTTTCTGCTTCTTGGTAATAGAGCCATCATCTAGATTTTATCATTTGCCTTGTATGTCCCATCATCTCAGCAATAATAACAACCTGCCTGTGAAAAAACAAACAAACAAACAAACAAAAAAAAAACCAACAAAAAAACAATCCCCTGTATCCTCTACCTACTCACTTGATTACAGGAAAGTCACCAATTACACCCGGAGGATTTTAACAAAGCACTGACATCTCACCAAATCATCCAGCACTGCTCCTCTCTGGAAGATATGTACGAACATCACTGCCTGGCATCTGTGTTCACACAGATGTAACGCATCAAGACTGAAATAAATTGTTTACATACAAATAAAAAGAAGTGGGTTATACCTAGAGTATTTTAAGCACTTCTCCACCTCTATCCTGCCTTTCTTAAGCTATACTTGCAAAGTCATTGAAAGAAAGACTAACTTATTAACAAGTGTGAAATGAAACATTAAATCACTCCAGTGACTCTGTGAAAGATTTGGTCACACGGGGTAGCTCACTCACTAAGTCACAGTTTAAATGAATTCCCCATATGGCCAGCCACCAAAACATCTGAGCTATTTGCCATTTCTTCCCCACTTTAGCACAAGTGCCTGACTGGGATGTCCTCATCTCTGTCCCTTCCTATGTTGCACATTCTAATGTGAAGAGAGAAAAAACCCCGCTTGCTTTGTTCTAAGCAACAACAAACTATGTCTTTCTTCCCTCTGCTCTTCAGAGAACAAAGGAAGTAAAATATTAACAGCTTCACTTATGCTTTCCTCTAAGCTTCTGAGGTAACTTTGCAATGAAGATAAACCTCCGCATCATGCTCAGGCTGCTGCCCAGGGCCCTGCCACAAGAGGAACGGGCTTGTTTGCTCCTCTGAGGACTGTGCAGTGACAGCAGTTGTGTTGGGGCTGTTTGTGCTGCCAACAGAGTCAGCACGGGTGTTGTCAAAGCGACCAAAACATCTGGGTCTGAGACCCAAAGCATCTGTGTTGTCTCTCTGGTTACTGACATCAGTATCTGAGTTAAATTAAAAATACATGGCCATGCGTATTTGTAGGTACAACACGTGTAATTTGTCCTCATGAGCATGTAGCATATGAAACATTTGAAAAATAGTAATTCTCATTTCAGATCTTACAGGGAAAGGACAATGACCAAAAATAATTAATTTGGATATAATTTTAGGGCAGTTGCTTAGATTTCTGTGCTGTTGAATTGGTAGTGAAAACTGGTTTCCTAAAAAGCGCAAGACATCATACTATGCTAAGTCATTTTTAGAAGAATCTTCAGTTGCATTTTACATTGCACCTCCTTCTGTCTTGAATGAGGCTGCTCTGAATTGGAAAACAAAATTTTTCTCCAATCTGTTCAGGCAATTTATAAGTTCTTGGTAGTACCCAGATTTTTTACTAACTATGGAATTACCATCAGCAATATAGCTAGCATATGAGAAAAGATTAAACAGCATAGGACTACTTAGTTTGAAAAAGGAGATATGTGATTGAGGAAAATCATGCAGAATGTCAAGAATGATTATCAGAAGTGCTTCTAAAAACCCAGCAGGGAATATTACTCACTAATCTTTGCAATGCAAAAGGTGGGAGTTGTCATAGAAATCATCAGGCTGCAAGATAAAAAGGAGCAAAAGAAGTACATTTTAACACAGGAGCAAGTTAAACTGTGGAATTCATTGCCAATGGATAGTGCAAAGACCAAAAGCACAAGCAGATTCAGGTGCTTATTATAAAAAAATTCATAGGAAAGAAACAGAAATTGAGGTTAAATACAAAGATGTGGACCTAACCTAAAGTCCAGGAAATTCATAAGTTTATCCTTATCCAGGGATATCCTAGAGGAAGGACAGACACAGCCACTGAGCAGACACCCACCTACATCTGCTACCAATGCCTACATCCTTCTCACTGGACACAGATGGGGTGAACTAGTTGGGGTCAGAGACAGATAGCAAAAGAAAAGTAGCGTCCTGATTTCAGGTTTGGGTATATTAATTCTTGTTCAGGTAAGGAACTGGTAATCTGAGCAAATGATTAATTGGCACAAACACCCAAATTTAAACCTAAATTCTGCTTTAGCTGTCCTAGCTAATCTCCCTACCAGGAAAACAGGAACTATAAAAACTTTCTTCTCAGACCACACCAAGGTCCTGAAGTGTTTCTAATTCCAGCAGCTGGTATCAGCAAGTCCCTTAACATGTCTGTGCCACCTTCGGCCTATGCCTTTAAACAGCAGCTATTAATAGTGACTTATAGGTGCCACTCTTGGCCATGAGCCCAAAACACACTTCCTCTTTATCAGCTCATAGATATAAGAGGCAGCAATTTCCATCAGTGATGTTCCAGTTATCTATGAATGGAGAAAGCCAAATTTTGTCATGGAATTGGAGCAGAGAGGGAGGTGGGGCACACGGGGCAGAGAGGCAAAAAAGAAAACATGAAGAAAAATTCAACAAATTCTCACCTCACATATGATAAGCTGCTGTAGGTAAAAACATACATAAGCTCCCCAGGATTAATTATAAAGGAAATATGGAACTCTCAGCAAAGTATTACCTCTAATTACTGCCATTAGTTGAATCAAGCTGTATCTTCATGGGGGAGAATACAAGAAAGTCGCAGTGCTTATCTTTCACTTTTGTCTCCTCTCTCTGCTACCCACCACCTTGCTGTGGTCACACTCACTGCAGAAAGCAGCTGAAATCATCTGCCAGCTCTCACAGCTCTGACAACTCTTCTGCATCACAGTCTGCAGGCACACTAGCTCTGGCAAATTTTACATTTGCCTATATATTCCTCTGAACACAGATAACCCTTAGGTTGGTGTCAGAGCTACCTGAGAAGTCTGCAGCAGACCTCCCTGTCACTGCTTAGGAAGAAGCCAGGAGCAGCAGGGCAGAGTCATTTTTCTCAGGAACACTAACCCCCACATGCCCCAGGCCTGGTGTGAGCATGATGATCTTGGTCCTCACCATCACTGGAACACAAGGGACCAAACAGCCCCAGCCTACTCCAGGCCCATCCCATTCAATTATATAACAGTTACTCAGCACCTGCAAACACCAACACCTGCTGCCCACCCAGCATGGCAAGCCCTGCCCTGGGGGAAGAAAGAGAAAGCCAAAAAGCTTCAAAATTTCTTGTGCATCCCAGGCATCATGCTGGTGCAGATACAGGGAAGAGCTGGGAGATACCACTGCCTCCATCCACTACCAATGCAACTGTGGCGCATCTTTTCCATGGCTGTTTAGCTGCTGTTTTGTTTTTTGAGATTATATTCATTATTACTAGCAGCTGACATACAATGCAATGTAGGACCTGAATATTGGTCATGAAGGTTCGTCCACAAAAGTCCAGTGGCTGCAAAAGCAGGTCCTTTATTCTTTTGCCTGACTCCACCAAACAGAAGATGCAGGTATTGTTGGAAGGTCTTACAACTAGTAAAATTTAGTTCGGGAGCATTTTATGGGCAATGTCTTCTTTATGCTAGAAGTTTCACAAAAGGAGGTTATTCTCTTCTGAATAAGGACAGTCCCACCAGTTAGAATAGGATTTTCTAGGATCTAAGTTTACCCCGACTCTATCAGACATATTGCAGTTCAGGACAATGCAGTCTCTCCACTTACGAATGAGTTCTCCCTCTGCGAACATGTAGTTAAAAGGCCAGACTGACCTTAATCAGAGTGGATAAATCAAGAAGTATGTTATGATGTTCCTTCTACCTGTGTCAAAATACTCTGACATGCTACACACGAGTTGACATTCAAGTTTCAAGTGGCTGGGACTGTATAATACTCCCAAACACTTTCTAATAGGACCAGTGCCCTGCAGCCTGCCCAGCTGGAGATCTGATCTCTTTGGAAGAGAGATCTGACAACTCCTTTTTTCTCTTTCACTCCGCACAAGACAAAGGTGGAGTGTTCAGGATAGTCCCATTGCCCAAAACTATAAAGGAAGCAAGTTACATCTCCCAGCTGTATTTTCCAATTTTCATTCTTTCCCCCTGTTCAGCCATCCCATTAGGTTTACAGCCAGAGCTGGTATGAAAGCCAAGCTCCCACTGGCCTAGTGTGTGCTATTGTGTGTTTAAATGTCTGAAGTTTGGTGCCTTTTCCACTCTTCAGTAAGGGGTGCAAGGGGTGGAAAATCCAGCAGCAGAGCATGTGTGCTCCCTTTAACCCAGAGGTTCCCCAAGTGACACAAGGACTACATGGGGGGGGGGACGCGGCAGAGGGAGGAAGGCAGGCAGGAAGGCAGGCAGGCAGGCAGGAAGGAAGGAAGGAAGGAAGGAAGGAAGGAAGGAAAAAACCTGCCCTTCCAATCCAGTGACTGCAAGTAAAGATTTGATACTTTTAGGAGTCTCTCAAGCACATCAGAGAGAGGGTTTTGAGAATCTGGGGGCTCTTGGAGAAGGTGGTTTTATATTATGTTTAGTGCCACAGCCAGCTACGGATTGTGTTTTGATCCTCTGAGAACAAGGAGCTAGTTTCCATGTCTAATTGTGCTGTTCCTTCAGGCTCTCAGCGCAACTTCACTGCACAGAATCACTGAGTGTTTACACAGAGAGAAAGAAGAGGACTGCTGCTGCCTAAAAAATGAGTTTCCATAAACTTATGGATGATCCATCTATATCTTACATAAAGTCCTAAACAGCACACATCCTATCTTTTCCACAAGAAATAAAGCTATTTAATTTAAACTGTAAACTGTTAAACTGTTATTTAACTGTAAAACCCGGGGGTTTTGTATAACACTGTGAAAAGGGGCATATAGTCGAAGCCTGCTGTTAGCATGACATACAGTAATGATTCAGTTAGCAAAGAGATTTAGGTGGAAGCATTGATTCATGACATGAAAACAGGAACTGGGCTTTTTACAGCACTTCCCTGATAGGACAGGTAGCAGCACACCTGTCCCTTCCCAGCTCCTTTCAAAGCTGTTCCCATAGCACCACTCTTCCACCTCTTGCTTCTGCAGTTGGTTGAACACAGCATCATTTTGCAGAATTCAGAGGAATCACATCATACAAGTGACTTTGGCTGCTGGAAGCCCTCTGAAATTGAAGGACTTGTGCTCAGGAAGAGTTTGTTCCACATTTCTTCCTTTCCACTGAAGTTTCAATGTGCAAATCCATCACTTCTCCCCTTGACTCCACACTGCCGGAGACACACACTGTGACACTGTAGGGATTTTGGCAGAAAAGCTTCAAAAACACTGAGTCTTTACACGTGCCAGTATGTACCAGGCACGAAGGACGGAAACATGTCAAGGAGAGGCATTCCTCTGTGAGAGGAAGGCTGAGCTCCCCAAGAGGGAAAGGGAGAGGGAGAGGTGTTCCCCCAATACTCCCTCCCACCCCTCTAAACAAAGCATGTCATGAGCACACAGCAGATGTCAGTCACAGCAGAGCAGCAGGATCCACAGTCCCCCTTGTCCCTTCCACACCACCATTTCTCCAGGCCCCCAGTTCCGGTGTGGCAGCAGAGGACCTGACCTTGGGTGGCCTGCCATGGCTGACAGCATGCAGAGCATTGCTGGAGCTCCGGCTCTGAGCAGAGCTGAAGGGCATCCAGCAGTAGCTATGGCAGAAGACAATGGATCTTTTCCATTTCTGTGATAATCCACAGTGGTGGCAGGTTTCCTACCACATTGCCTAATCTCCCTAACTAGATTTCATTATTTCTCCATGTGGTGTCCCATGTCTGTCCTCATTTATTCAGGTAGAGACACAGGAAGCATTGAAAATTTTCACTGTATGCCATATTTAGTCTATATGAGCGTATGCTAGAGCTGGCAGCAGCAGGTGTTGTAACTATGCTCCAGTAAGGGTACAAAACCACCAGGGAGGACTTCTGAGGAGGTGGCAGGCAGGACAACAGCAGCCACAGCTCCTCTGTTGGGAAGGACAGGGGAGAAGGGGGGCCTCAACCCAGCTTGAGGAGTTTGTGAGCAGCACCCTGATGCACAAGGTCACCCCCTGTCTCCCAGCCACCCCAGAGCCTCAGGTGCCACAGTGCTTAAAGCAACAGTTTTACTGGCAAAACTTTTAGCACTGCACCTTAATCTGTGGGCTATAAATGTAATTTAGATTAAGCAGGAAAGTCTTCAGGGATTAATAAATTACCAATTGTTAAACCATGCCTCACCAGCTATGATTTGATATGGGTGATGTTGTCGACACATTGGAGGGAAGGGATGCCATCCAGAAAGACCTTGGCAGGTCTGAGAGATGGGCCTGTGCAAATCTCATAAAGCTCAACAAGGCCAAGGTCCTGCCCCTGCGTCAGGGCGATCCCAAGCACAAGTACAGGCTGGGCAGGGAATTGGTGGAAAGCAGCCCTGAGGAGAAGGGCTTGAGGCTGTTTGTTGACAAGAAAATCAACATGACCTGGCAGACAGCACTTGCAGCCCCAAAAGACACCTGTATCTGCATGGTCAGCAGGGCAAAGGAGAGGATACTGACCCTCTGCTCTGCCCTTGTGAGACGCCACCTGAAGCTCTGAGTCCAGCTCTGGGGCCCCCAATATAAGAAGGATGTGACCTGCTGGAGCAAGCCCAGAGGGCCATGAAGATGATCAAAAGGCTGGAGCACCTCTCCTATGAAAACAGGCTGAGAGAGCTGGAATTGTTCAGCCTGGAGAAGAGAAGGCTCCAAAGTGACCTTACAGTAGGCTTCCAGTACCTAAGGGGGGCTACAAGAGAGCTGGAGAGTGACTTTTTACAAGGGTATGTAGTGACAGGACAAGGGGGAATGGCTTTAAACTGAAAGAGGGTAGAGTTAGATTAGATATCAGGAAGAAGTTCTTCACTGTGAGGGTGGTGAGACACTGGGACAGCTTGCCCAGACCTGCGGATGCCCCATCCCTGGAAATGTTCAAGGTCAGGTTGGATGGGGCTTTGAGCAATCTGATCTGGTGGAAGGTGACCCTGCCCATGGCATAGGGCTTGGAACTAGATGATCTTTAAGGTCCCTTCTGACCCAAACCATTCTGAGATTCTATGATTCTCTGAGTGTATAATTCAATGATTATATGACATGGACTGACTGCATAACTGTTAAACATGATGTTTAGCAGATTACTTCCTCATTAGGAAAATTAAACACCTACTTGAGAGACTTCATTTTTTAAATGTCACCTTTTCAGTTTACTAGGTTTCTTGCTGTGCCTAACGCAAACAGTGGGTATTTAAAGTACTAACAAATAAGCTGCCAGCTGGGAGCACTCAGTAGCAGGCGGGACCTGCCCCAGGACAGCCTCTGCCAGTGCTGCCAGGAGGGGGCCAGTCCAGGGACAGGCCAGAGGCCCCTGCCCTGAGTACCACTGTTCCCACCTTGCTCTAAATCCTCAGGCTGATGAGGAGAAACATCAGCACCTCTTCTGAAAATCAAATTTCCCAGTTCCAGCAGGATCAGCCTAATTCTCCCCAACAATCCTTGGCTGCACCTTCTCCCTGGCAGTGTTTTACTGAGGACACGGTGAAGTAAGATCCACCTATTGGTATCAATATGTGATGGATGTGGGCTACATAGTCACCTCAGCTCCTGGGTGCCACTAGCAGTGGCCTCCATGGGATAAATACACACATGATGCTCTGTGCACAAAAACAATGTCTGACTGCTCTTCAATGAGACATCTGGAAAAATTAGCTGGAGGGAGGCAGGGACTGGCATTGCCACTGCCCGATTTCTGCTTTCATAATTCCGGTCAGGAAAAACAAAACAGCAACTTCTCCAAAGAATGGTTTGGATGGGGGAGAAAACCATGCAAATAAGTCCAGCTGGAGTCAGAAGAGAGGATCTCAGTGGAAGTGTGCAATTGGAGGCTCACTGGCGTATATGATAGCAAGCACTGGCTGTGCAGCTGACCCCCCTCTAACAGAGATGGTGAAACAATGGCACATCAGAGGATGGCTCTATATGAAAGCTGGGTTTGAGACACAAAGCCCCGATCCAGACTTCCTCCAGGTTTTGGCCCTGAGGCCAGCTTCTCTGGAAATTAACCTCTTCAGAGCTAGACTGTGTCACCTGCTTATCTGGAAGCTGGTACCTACATGAGGAGTAGCCCTGGTACCAGGGTGTTACAACCATGCAGCCTTATGGGCAAGCTAAGTCTCTCTTCATTGAATTTTTGGTGAAAGTGCTTTTAACACTTTCAGAAACAAGAATCTCCAGTTTATCCAGCAAGCCCCAAGGAGAAGCCATAGACCCTGTGCTGGCCATCATCTTGGCAAAAACTGATTTATGCCTTCAGCAAGAACTGGCAGTGAAGAGGTTAAGAATTCATGAGCCTAAAAGGTTGCATTTTGAGGGGTGGGTTTGGGGCAACCTGAGTTAAGGAAGCAGCCTTAACAATATTAGAAAAGGAAGTGATGGTTGTTGAGTTTGTTTGTTTATTGTTTTAGCAGTTTGTACTGTGTGTGTCTTACGTGCTATCTTCATTCCTCAGTCTCCCAGCCGGTTAATTATCCAGGGGAAGCAGCACTTCCTGCCAGCGACCTCCTGGGTCCACTCCCATTGTTCCCTGGGCTGACACACAACGCTGGAGACAGCAGAAAGGGCTGCTCATGTCTCAGCCACTGAGAAACACTCCAGAGACTGCGGTTAGTTAATAAAACAGATGGGTTCATTGGCATCGGCAAATTTCAGTGCTAGTGATGTGTTTAATACGGTTCATCCAAAGAAAATCCCAATAAAGATAAAACAAGGAGTTTGGAGGAAAGGAGGTAAATATAGGAGAGAGAAGAGGATGATCTGTACCTCTGGCATCTCCATCAACTCTGCTGCACCTTCAGAGCCTTCAGGACTCAGCAACAGGGTTGCTCAACAATTCTTTCTCAGCTAGGACTTTCTAGAATGTGAACAGATCCTTACCTCTAAAATCCAGGATCAGGAGGTCTAAATCTCTTCCAATCCCTGTGCCCAGGGAACTTAAAGTGAGTTCTTTAAGTTTGCTTACATAGGACATATGAATGCTCCTCAAAGGTCTCATGCTCTCCCTTCACTTGGTACAAGGGCTTACATGGAAATGAGGATGACTTCTAGCCCCTAATACAGTAAAAACCTTTATTCCCCAAGCCTCAGCACCCTGCGTGCCCCCAGGATTTTTCTTCTGTACTTCGGCAATGATCAGACAGCAGCACCTTACAAAAGGAGTGTGCTTCTATCAAATGCTGTACGGACACTTCAATATTTATTTTTTTAAAAAGAACATTTTGTACAATCCCTAAGTGGGCCCTGAAGTAATGCAAACAATAACAAACAGCAGCAGGCTTGAGCTGTAGAGCAGGGATACAGATGTGAATCTCAACTTGAGAAAAGTTTGAGGGTGCTTAAGCCAAGCATGGGTTCACCTCCCTGGAAAATCTATGTTTGATAATTCCAGTTTTTTGAAAGATTAGCCAAGAATAAAAGGATCTTTGCTCACTGACATCATTAAAGGTAAAGCAATCTCTTTCAAAGGCATGTATCGCCAGTTTTATTATGTATATCTTCGGGGAAAGTGGGCTTTGCTCTAAGTCACAGAGGTTTGTTCACTTTCTCTGTGTATTTTTAGTTTAACAAGAGCACTGTCCTATATAACTCCAGTGCCCAAACATGTCTTAGAAATTCCACCACCCTGATGTCATTTGTGGGTCAAAATTAACTTGCCTAAAGTCTTAGAGGAAAAACAAAACCCAGATCCTGGGGTTTCTTTTCAGAGAGAGATGCCTTTTCTAGGGATGAGCTGATTTCTCCCCTTTGAGAGAAGACAGAGCAGTGCTGTCATTGCTGGAAGTTTTCTTTCATGAGGAAATATTACTTGCACATGCCACATCGAAATGACAACAGCGGCAAAGAGGACTGGCAACTGATCCTGCTTTAAATAGCTGCTTTCCTAATGCAGGGAGGAGCATTTTCGTGGCTATTTCCGTAACAAGATGTTCTAGTCACTTCTGGCACAGCAGCACAGCATCTTGATCTTGCCTTGCCTTGCCTTGCCTTCCTGTCTTCTGTCAACAAACAAGTAGGAAAAGAATTTCACCATGTCAGGAATTTTAGGCTTTTGAAACAGCTCACACACTTGACCCTACCCAGGTTCAAGACAAAGTTGAGCTGTTGCCCAGATGGAAGGTCATTTGTGATTTTTACAGATGTTTTGAATCAAATCATAGTGCTTAAAAGGAAAAAAAAAATCTCCAAACAGTTCAGAGCCATGTTAAATAATTTAGAGCGTGGTTAGACAAATCCTGCGAAAGAGCTCTAAGACTAGATCTTTTGGCTCCCTGCTGGGGATACATTTAAATTAAACAGCCGGTAAATAACAAGCCAAAGACCATCATGCCACTGAATAACAAAAGCAGTTAAAGAGCTGGATTGATAAAATGAGTGGCTATTGAGTGCCTGCCTTCATTTCCCTCTTCAGTCTTTTGGTGATGAGAAAGAAAAGGGAAAAGAGTAACGAATGAGCAGTGTCCTGTCATTGTTCATCTCCTCTTTCCTGATGAAGGTGAAGAAACAGGAGGAAGGCAGAAATGATTCATTTCCCCCTCCCCCAGGAGAGAAGGGAAGTAAAACAGTCACAAAGACAGGATAAAAGTCTCTACCTTGGGGAATGCAAAGCTGGCCTGTCAGAGTAAAACCTGCAACAGCAAAGAGACAGCAGAGGAATTCCTCCCTCCCTCAATTATTTTCCCTTGTTTCTGTTAGTTTGCATTACTTAATATTTTAAATAATTACAAAAAGCTCTGACACCAACTCTCTCAAATGTATTGTGGCCACAGAACAACCTAAGAAGCTGTTTCTCCTGCAAAACTCCACTGGGGCAGAAATGAATGTACTGCCACTTTTCAAATATTCTGTAGTCCAGACTGGAGGGAGAAGCAGCTATTCATTTTCGAAAGCACGAAGGAAAGGAGAGTACTAATTTATGCAGAGTGAATTAAAAGCTGAAAGCACCCTGGATTTAATGGATGGCAAAGCTAATCGACAAACACTCTGGATTCATTATTACCTAGCTTGACAAAATCCCTAATATTGTTGTTTAAATTTAAGGACTGCGTATCATAGCCCGTACGCTTCTGGTGACGCACAGGCAGTCAGCTGGCAGAGCAATGCAGTCCCCACCCTCCTTCAGAGAGGACAGAAGACAGTCCACTTCTTGAGGAACACGTTTCTACTATGCACTGTGAAACAATTCTCCTGCTAAAACCAGCAGGAACTGTGCATGGTTAAGAACACTGGATCAGCCTCCACAGATGAGAAGTTTCCTGCTGCTGCTGCAAAGGCAAAGAGTAGGTGATGCTCAATAGCCCGGAAAAGCTCTCTCTTCATGACTGTATAAAAGCTACCGAGCGATGGCTGAGCGCAAGGGCTCATGCTTGGGACACCAGCTGCTTCCTGGTGACTCAAGCTAATTTTGGCAGTGGGGCAGAAGTGCGGTGACCGATACCACTTGAAGCAGGATACAGATTATAAACATTGTTTCCCTGAGATCTTGCTGTGCACCGCTCAAATTGTTTTCAAAGGCAGCTCAAATTAACCCTCCACCTCCCCCGAAGTTAGATCCAGCGATGTTTAAGACAACAGACAGACTTTGGAGTGCAGACCAGTCTCCTTTCTCCCTTCCTCCAAGACTGTTTCCTTAACACTGCAACTGCACCGGGGCTTTTCCCAAGCCAAACTGCAATAACCACGCTTTTATAATGCCCACTGGCGGTGCACACGTGCTGCCCAGGACAGAGCCTGGTTAATTAAGAAATTCTCTTGTAGTGCCTGTTGCACCAGGTAAGCAGCCAGCAAATAAAGAAAAGCAATGACCATTCAACCCCTGTCAGCTCGTGCGCTCCCGACTTTGATTGCTTGTGATTGCTTTGGGGCGAGGAAGGTAACACATCAGATCTCTGCCAATGGCAGGTCTCAGTTAATTGCAGATAGAAAGCTGCACTTTTTCTCCTTCAATAACAAGTAGTAACACAAGCAACAGTGGAAGCAGCCAAGCCTTGTTTTCCTCAGGGGTGTCCCCAGCTGAGCTCCTTTGTGGGGTCTCTAGCAAAGGGTGAACTTGCAGCCCAGCCTCCTCCACAGCAGAAGCAGGAGAAAGAGCTTGCACTGATGATTTCTTCAGAGCTTAAAGGGTTTACTGTCCGTGAATGCTGCATCTCTCTGCCTCGCTGGGCTGAAATTAGGTCATGGAGACAACTTAGAAGGGGTCTGACACATCTACACACACACATACACATGCACGGAACAATCACATGCTTTGGTCATAAGAAACCAGGTCTGCATTCAGACAATCTTCGTGACAAGATCAATTTCAAGACTAGAGGATTCAAGCCATGGACTTCAGGAAGAACTAGAGAGGCCAGAAAACCTCAGCACCATTTAGTGTTTCATTAGCACCTGTCCTCCTGGTAGCACTTTACTTTAGAAAATTACACTCAGGTTACAGACAGCAGAACCGAGGCATGCCTTTTAAAAAAGACGCATCAAACATCAGTCACAACCCAAAATAAAGCCACTGCAAGCAGGCTGCTGCTCTGGGTGTGAGGCACAGTTTACCAGCCGGGTGAAGTTCTCCCTAGCCAGCCATCAGACCATGGAATGTGATGACAATGTCACTGGGCACTGGTGCACAGGGACAGTCCATGGGAAGCCTTCTGCCTGCACAACCTCCCTCCTCTGCCCAGATGAGCCGTGTGGCCTGTGTGAGCACTGAAACGATTGTTTTTGCAGTGCCACGGTTAGTTATGTCTGAAAGGCTGCCCACAAGCACAGTGAGCAGTGTCATTAGGCTGCTGGCTGGGCACTGGAAGATGGATGTGTTGTTCACTTTCATGCAGGCAGTTAACAGCACAGCTATTTGGTTACATGAATTTACAAGCTTAGCTGCCGAATAGAGGAGACCACAGGTTAACAGCAAGGAGTGAAGGTGCTTGTAAAGGTGCAAGCTGAGCCCTGAACCAAGGTGATTGCAGCTCACTGGGAGCTCTTGAAACCTATTAGTGCCAGAGCAAGGAGCTGTCACGATCCACAGATGAGAAGCTAAGTTTGCAAGCTCAGGGGTGACCAGCTACGTACAGGGAAGGGAATTTGCTTTGCTCTCACGCAGTATCTCCCTCTTCTCTCTCCCTCACCAAACAAGCACCTGCAAACCAACCCCAAGCCTCCCCTGGCAGGGAGAAGGGACTCCCAGACCATCCTATTTGTGAAAGCCACACTCCTACATCCACCCCTGAGCCTCCCCAATTCTGCGGGCAGCATCCCCACACTTGCCAGCTACTCTTGGGAGCCACCAGCAGGTATTCCTGATCCCTGACCTGGATTAAGCCCTTAGGCATGCAGATCTGCTGTACACTTTGGAAAGGAACAGAAAATAGTTTTCTCTAATAGGTATCTTATTTCCCCATGCTTTCATCTCCCCCAAAATAAATAAAGGTACTTTAAGGTGTCAGACAGGTCATCACGCTTTAATTTCTCCCTTTGGTAAGCCTAGCCACTAATTCAGTCTTGTTATAGTTTTCCCACTAGGGACAAAATATATACTGAGCTTTGAAAACCCATTGTGTAGCAGCAATTGTTGCTGTAAGCCAGTGGCTCTTTTGCTTTGTTCAGCACCGTGTGCTTCTGTCTCCTGTGAGATATTGTTTTGTTAAGGCCTGATATTGATTAAAAGGAAGAGGAATTGAATTCCAAATGGGAGCAGCTGAGACGTTCTAAAATGCTGCATAAAAAATGCGAACATTCGAAATAATCTTAGAGGCAGGTAGCTTTCCTAAACCAGATGCATTTTTCCCTCAATCCTTGCTCACCACAGCATCTCACCTCAGGGCTGACTTGCAGTTCAGGCCCAGGATAAGGGCCCCATCCTCATCCATGTCTTTGGGGCTGATGGATGCTGCAGAGCAATCTGGGGGCTGCCCCGGGGGTGACATCAAATGCTCCAGGGCACTCTTCAGAGAGCAGCCCTGGGCATTTGTCTGTCCTTATGCAGCACCACAGTTCCCACTGTGGATACAGTAATAAGTAAATAGGCATAAAGGTGCTCAAGGCTCCTTCATCTTTTCTTCTACCTGATACAAAGAGATTGATTATTCCCTGGTTGAGCATCAAATAGTCTATCTTTATCTACAACAGGATTTTTACCTCTGTAACTACACCAGAGTAACAGGCTCTGCTCTTATATAGCAGAGTGGCAAGCACTACTGTCCAGAGCAGGGGCTGAGCTTGCCTGGTTACAGCTTTCCTGTAAGCAGTGGACAGGAAGGGCAGAAGTCCCATGGGTCCCCAGGCAGCAGCCGCAGCACCAGGTCAGGCCTGCTTTTCTGCCTCCCCATCGCACAGCATGGACCGCTACCCATGCCCGAGCCCCAGGCAATTGCCTCAACACGTCTTGGCCCCTCTTGGCTGCAGATGGACTCTGAGATGCACCACTGGCAGGCTCATGGCAGTTTCACAGTCTCATGCTCCAGGCACTTGCCTGTGTGCTGTTTTGGCCCTGTTGTGTTGAAACATGGAGAAATGAGGAGACTCTATGACACTGCTTTTCCTCTGTCTGGACAATACTGCATTTCATTGATCTTTGAAGTAGTTTGCGGGGAAGGGGGAGCTGAAGAGAGCTGGGGTAGATTTCAAAATCTTCTTCAGCCAGTTTCAGCATTTGCACTAGAAAAATAATTGCAGGGTTGCAACATCGGTTGTGCAACCTGCTAGGCGTAGTGGATCTACTGCCTGGGAAAACCTGGTATCAGTTAACAAGAGGGCATTAACATGTTAACATGACTGCACTGTAGGAGTTAGCCAAAGAGATTTTGATAGGGAGTGGTGATTCCTCTAGGATCTTCTGATGATCCCAAAATAAACAGAGAGGAAGTAATACAAAAGAGTGGAACCCATATCAGTTTTGTTGTAGGATTTAATAGAAAACAGAGGTTTTTATAAGATCTGATATGCCACACATTGCTGGCAGTCTTCAAACACCAAAAGTCTACTTGTGCCGCTGTGCTGAAGGGAACTTATCCAAAGACACAGTGGTAGCGGCAGACAGGAGAAACTAGGTCCCTCTTCCCACTTTCTGATGGTGAAAGGCCACAAACAAATGCAACTGAAAAGCACAAGGGACCACAGCTTGCCTCTCCGCTGATTCTCATCCACTTTACTTCAGAGACAATTAGCCTTTTTCTTCAAGAGTTTCAGCTCATTTTGCAGATTACTATGTCAACATTTAAGTATGAATGATAATGGTAGCACATCTGTAAAAACTTATCTTGGACTCAAGAGTTCTTAATAGTCACTAAGCACAGCACTAAAATCCTTATTAGAGGGATATGGAGCTAAAATACTGCCCTAAAGCAGGTGGTCTGGAGAATGTGCTTCCAGAGGTAAGATTCTGGCAGTGCTCTTTTCATGAGCAGCACCTTCCCAGGCTAGCCATGCTCGCCTGTGCAGCTCTCCCAGAACAGCCACTTCTGAAAGACGCGATCTCTGTGTGCTGAATAGCACTATTGTACTCACAGTGTTATATTTCAGTGTCAAATACAA
Source organism: Eulacestoma nigropectus (assembly GCA_013397775.1). Classification (NCBI taxonomy): domain Eukaryota; kingdom Metazoa; phylum Chordata; class Aves; order Passeriformes; genus Eulacestoma; species Eulacestoma nigropectus. The sequence goes on from VZTE01000634.1 coordinate 611,830, forward strand.
ATGTGCTTGGCAAAAATAGAGTAATGGTTACAAAATACAGGCAAACTTTTCAAAATGTTGCTATCAGAGAGATTTCTGGAAAAGGGAGCTGTGCTTGGCAGGGACAGTCCCATATTTCAGCTGAAGGAGCACCGGCAGTGATGCACCCCACTGTGATATGCGACAGTGTTTGTGGAAATAAGGGTACAGGGTGGATCAAGGGCATACGAAGATTACAGCAGCCTCCGCCCATGTATACATCCCTGGCCCCAGCCCAGGCTGCCACATAACCCCGTGCTGGACAGTGATCAAAGGGTTCAGCGTGAGCTGAGAAAGTCACACGGGGGGAGGGGGAGCAGTGATCCCCAGCCTCCAGCCCACCCTTTGTTCAGCTCGCTCAGAAGTTTCTCAGCTATGTTTGAACTCCTGTTTCACATCGCCGGCACTCAGCCACTGCTGGTGGTTTCAGGGAGATGAGCAATCAACCTTGACTTCACATTAACTTCATCTGAATTACATTTGAATCCTTTCCAAAAAAAGAATTTTAAAGCTTTTTGTTCAAGAGAAGGTGTAGACAGGAGGGCAAAAAAATAAGACACTGAAAACATGGGGGAGGAATTAGATTTAGAAGAGCCCTTTGGAGTTATTTCAATTAGTCTGGGTACCAGAGAACTCTGGAGAAAGGCTCCTCTTAGAGCTACTGAAGTAGAACAGAGCATTTCAGGGTCTCACTTTCACATTGAAATAGCAGCAGCACAGCAAAAGCCTCTTCCTCCAGATTCATCTATCTTCTCGAATGCAGAGGGCTGCACTTAGTACTGTGTAGCTCTCAGCAGCAGCTTACCTCTGACAGGTTTTACAGAAGCATGTGCCCATGCCTTGGCAGGGGGGATGCAAGCAGGCACAGCAGTGTTTTGAACCCTCAGACACAGTGATTTGAGAAGTGGAAACAAACGTTTAATCCTGGCACTGGTGAAATCCAGGGACCTGCTGGTCGTTCCTCACCCTGCTGGTTGTTGATGCTAGGGTGGTCAATGCTTTGAGGCACAGAGTCTGAAACAGCCCTTGAGCTAGAGAATTGATCCATTTGTACCAGGCAGAGCTTTTGTAAGGTGCTTTCTTGATGAAGCAAGCCTGCTTAGAGTTTGCTCTCAGTATTTCCAAATATTAGGCAAACCCCCCCAGTCAAAAAGCTAAAAGGCTACAACAGGGAAAATCCTTGCCTAAAGGTTTCACACTGCATTACTGGCAGGACTAAGAGAATCTGACGTAGGCTACCAGTCAACTGCAAATTTCTAGGCTTTCTTCAATCTTTATAATATCAAGAATATCCCTCAAAACCATCAGGCCAAGACACAGAGAAGGTCACTGACTGGTTTTCTTGAGAAGGCTCTTGCCATTCCTGCCTCAGGTAGTTCAGCTGCTTTAGTGGGAAGCCAGGTGTCTGTGTATATTGGTCTGAGCATGTGCAGCACTGTTTATTCACAAGAGCAACATGAAGCATAGCAGTAGAAGGAACAGGGCTGGCTAGGCTGCACAGTCTCACAGGGTAGCTTTGTGCAGATAATGTACCTGGTCCTATCTATTTTCACTTCAAGCTAACAGGCCAGGTTTCTCAAGCAGAAGCCCCTAATTGACAAGAGTATGTCCTGAAAGCTGGAAACAGATTGATGGCTGACACTAAATAAAAGTGTATTTACTTCTGGCTTGTGGGGGTTTGGCTCTGTTGCTGATACCAAAATGTCTGAGCCCAGTATCAGTGTGTATGTAGCAGAGTGAGTATTTGCTGGAAACACAGCCTAAATTATTCATGAAGGTTTTACAGTCTCGAATCCTTTCATTCCTTCATGTCTGTTGTACAAAAGAAAACACCTATCTTCCATACTTAAAGATTTTGTAAAGCAAAACTGGCCAGCAAAGCTTGACAGTTGAAAGAAAACAAAAAATAGTAATTATTAAGCATCAGCTACTGTACCTCCCCTGCTGAAATTAACAGAGTCGCTGCTTGAAACAAAAGCTGAGACAGAGCTCTCCAGGAAGCAGTGGGCAAGTTTGTTTGCAGTTTAGTTGCAATCATCCATTCCAGCAGTATTTGCATCTTCCTCCAAATACTCAGTGCAGCTACAGACGGGACTCAAGGATAGATGGGCTACGGGTTGGGTCCAGGTGCCTGGCAATTCCCATCAATGCACATTTATTTTCCAGCTGTTCCTTCCAGAAGAGGAAATCTGAGATAAATGTTTGTTGTCACTTAGGAAAGGAGACCTGAATTCAGCAAACTGCTATTCAGACTCCATTTTCAGTATCAAAGCACTTTATAATTACTAGTTAAGTACAGGTCCTGCGGCCCATGACTTTTCAGCAAGAGCTCACAGATATCATTAAATTTTAGAACAAGCTTTCTTGTAGATAGGAAAATTAACAGAGGGGTTGCTGGAATCATCCTTCATCTTCTCAGAGGGTGTTGTAGGACCTTTCAGCTGGACAATATCTCTCTACACAGAGCAGAGAAATCCCACTTTGGACAGAAAAGCCTTCCACCTGAAAATCTCTGTCATATCTTACTTCAGAAGGCAGTGGGCTACAGGAGGAAGATAAGTCCTTTGTCAAGGGCAATGTCCAAATCTTTCAGCCAGGGCTGCATTTTACCACCAGTTTTCACACATTACTTCTCATTCTTCTGTATGGAAAATCCTCTCTTATTCTCAAAGGGCAGCTGGCCACCTGGTTCAGGAGGGCCACCAAAGTGCCCCGTATGCAAAGTTGCCCAGTACACAGAAGAAACAAAGGGAAGAAGGAAAAATTTCTTCACTGACAAGCAATCTTACATGTTACTTGTAACAACAGGGAGTAAACACTCTTCAGGAAGAAAGATATTTTTCAAGCTGACAGAATGGCTTCCAAGCATAGTACCTAGCAGAGCCCGGTCTAAGCACGTAGTGAGCGCTCGTGAGGCTCTTTTCACTTACAGTAGAATAGATGGGGCCAGACAGTCTGGCAGCCTCACAAAGGCACAATGAGCAGGAGCCCTCTTTCCCTCTACACATATAAACACAAGCACTCCACAATCTTTCACAGCAACATGCCAAAGCAAACACCAAATTGACTGTACTATTTCAGAGAGATGGCCAAAGCTCACAGATATTTTCCATGAGATCCCCTGGAACAATCCAGCGCTTTCATTAGCACAAATGTGAAAATACGTACAGTGGAGAAAAGAGAGATTAGTTTTAGACAGTTTTAGAAAGGAACATAAACAGAAGTGGGTCATAGCTTGGCCAGGAATTATTCTGATCCCTGTGAAAGCAATGCCAAGGTTGAGTGTTAGGGTGCAGGATCAGTCCCACCCCACACAAAGCATCACACTTTGTTTCCAGGTGAGGTTAACTGACAGTCACAATGCCTAAAAATCCTGTCCTCCTTGGCACAAACTGATTTTCTTGAAGGCAGGTGATGCAGTCACATTCTTCTGCTCAGACACAATCTCTGGTCATAAAATAGCAATGAGGCTGAGGCAGACAGACATAGGATAGCAGCTGGGATAGCCAGACTTAGTGCACTTCATGTAAACAGCAGCAGCACCTGAAAAGCTGCGAGGTCCCATCCTGAATGGCTCAGGAGACACTGCATCCTGTAGGCCTACAATGAATTTCAGCACTCCATAGCAATGTGTGATGGGGCCAATTAACAGATGGTTAGATTGCAACCCAAAAAATGGCAGAACGGCATAAGTGTAGTATTGTGCAGCAGTGTTTAGTTGTTATTCATCATTTTTGCAGTCTATTTTTGCCACAGACTGGCTTCAAGTCCAGTTTCACAAATGGTCATCTTCAGCTGGCAATCCCTGGAGCCTTGGGATCGGGAGATATTTCCCAGGGGCTCTTAAACACTGACTGTAAAGCCACAGTCTGAAAAATGTCTCTTTGAAACCCAGTACCAGGTGAGGCACTCCCTGATGGCTGTTCCTACTGTTGCACTGTGCCTCAGTGGCACCAAGACAAATTTTCATGGAACTGTGGGAGGAATCAATTTAAAAACTGGTTAAAGTGAACAAAAAAAAAGGATTACTTTTAACCTGAACTGGATCACCTGATGATTTGCCATGTAGCTGTACCAGACCTTTGCTGGCACCACTAAATTAACACAGGAGTGCACAGGAAATGCTCCTCAAATTGCATGCTAAGGAAAGGAAGGCTATTGCCAGTAGACTGCTATGGCCCATTTTCCAATGGGAAACCTCTGACAGCTCAGTCTATAGTTTCAGCTGTCCAGCCCATTCAGCACACTGAAACTAGCCCTAGCAAAGCTAAGTCAAGGACTTGAGCTGCTCTTAGGCTTACCTGTATCTCTCTCTTCCCCTAGCTGAACAGGCCCAGGACCCACCACCTCCTCTCACAGGGCAAGCATTCCATCCATGGAGGACCTCGAGATTTACCAATTAAAATTTTATTTACTGGTCTAGACTCTCACTTAAAAACCTGCATTCAAAAGACTCACAAGACTCTCATACCATTATAAAGTGAAGAGAAGTTTCTCAGAAGACTTGTGACTCTCATGTGAAACCACTATTAAGAAGGTTTAACAGCTGTTGCAATAGAAATCTTATGCAACAAAGATAGCTGCACCAGGCTCAGCCTCTAGCACAGTAGGACCATGCATAAGGTTTCACATGAAGGTCATGAGAGGTTTCAAATGTTTTGAAGTTTCAAAGGAGATATCATAATATAGAAACAAAAGAAGGGACATCTTGTGTCTGCCTGCTAACCCAAAGGGGTCTGACTTGCCTGTATGGGGCGCATTCAGCCAAAGCAAAAGCTCCCAACAGCGTACCTTTGGAGGTCCCTTCAGACAGCATGGACTTGCTGGTTTTGAGAGACAAGTTGACTATTTTCGGTGGAGAAGGACTAAAGAAAGCACTGAGAGGACTGACACAAGACACCCTCCACAAAAGTTAGCCTTTGTAAATGCTATCCTCTCCAGGCTAAAGTACTATAATTTCTTTGTTGCAATTACAGCAAGGGCAAAGTTTAATAAACTTATCTATTAATTTGTCTATTTATTTATTAATCTTTGTTTAAGAAACTTATCTACTAATTTGCTTTGATATTATATTTTCTACAGGGAAAAGTCCTACTGTGTTCATATACTACCCATTTTTACATTTTAAATGCAACATAAGATGAATTTAAAACCTAAGACTATTTCATGCAGCACCTTAGTTTTCAGAAATCTTATATACATGTCTTCAATATTGCTTGACATATGTATGTTTTGTGTAGTAAGTACAGATCACTGAACACCTGAAAAGGAAGAAATAATAAACTTAGAAAAGCCCACATCTTAAAGTAATGTATTAAATTCTGGTTACACCCTTTCGAAGAGCATGCAGCAAAATGAGAAAGGCGGCAGATGCAGACGTGAAAGGGGTGGTCAGAGAAATGGGTCACATTCTGAAAAAAGGAGACTAAATAAGCCTTGGAAAAGAAGGAGACAACAGAGCAGGATAAGGCAGACATCTCTGTGTTTACGAAATAGAAAAGGTTAACAGATAACTATTATCCATTGCTTTTCTTAACACAAGAGTAAGAAGGCACTAAAAGAAAACATCAGGCTGAAAGTTGAAAAACAACAACAACAAAGTACTGTTTTACAAAACCACGTGAGAGCACTGTGTGATGCACCACCATGGGATGGTGTGAAGCGCAAGGCTGTCCAAAGAAAGGTTCAAGAAGTGATTAAAAGAAGTAATGAAAGAAAGGTGCCTTCAGGACTTTTGGACAGGCACAAACATATCCCACAGCCCAGAACATCCCAAGCTATGCAGGATGCAAGGATCAGAGCCGGTTACAATGTGGCCAGCATTACTGTAAACTTGCTTCTTTCTTCTTTTTCTTCCCCAAGCACTTGCTGTCGGCCACAGATAGACACAGGGAAGTGAAGACTCTGGGGAGCTGAAAGGCCCTGCTCTTGTATTTTCCCTTCAAGATTAGTCTGCTTGAGCTGGCATGCTCTGTCACTTAGCCAAGCTTCAGAGGTGACAGCATGAGGCAGGCTGAGGAGAAGCACCACAACACCTCTAAATGCTTCCAAGAAAAATGATCCCTCTTTCTTTATTATGATATAGCTTGTCATATAATAGCAATAATCACAATTGCTTTGTAATATACTTGGAGCAGCTTTGGAGATTGATTAAATGCTTCAGCTTCCCTTCAGCTTTAATCAACCTGAGCAGCTGTTTATCGCTCAGAATACTTCAGATCGATAGAGCTTATACCTTTAAAATAGTGTGCTCCACACCAGCTCCCTTAAAGCTGCAAGCAGTAATTACAATAAGATTGTACTCTGTAGAGTTAAAAGTAAAGCTCTGTAGACTTAAAAGTTGATGTTACAAAATTGATAAAATCACCACAGCCACTAGCATAGGATACTTTTGAAAGGTGGCTTTTCCTGGTTTCACATTTGTCCCAAGTTCTTTGATAAATGAGGGGCTGGAAAGGCTGCGAGCAAAATTCTGCTTAGACCCTGCCACCAGCTTGAACAAAAGAGCCAGGAGACAGAGCAGGACACCAGACCCATCAACCACAGGCCTGCTCTCCAGGAGCCCAGCAGCAGAGGAAACGCCGAGGGTAAGTCCTAAGCACAAATGAGAATACCTCAACTTAGATGGCAGTACAGGAACTAAAACCATCAGTTTTAATGATTCTATGAAATACGCTTATGTCGTGTGATGTGTCAGCAAGCAGTTTCAGGAGCATTGCAGCAATAAAACTTTAAGCATATTTTGATTACATAAAAATAAGCAAAATCCTACCGAAAACAGTGTGAAAACTTAAACTGACTTTCACATGTTCAGGACCTCACTTTCTGTGTTAATCATGGTGCATTAAGTGAATGAAAGTTGAACTCCAGGCATAAAATCATCAAATCCAGACGAAACACACTGGAAAAGTTCATTTCATCATACTGCCAGACAAGACAAGACAAACTCTTGGCTGGTGCCTTGAAAAGACAAATATTTAGATAGGAAAAGAAAGAGGAGTTCAAGTCACTGCTTCTAAAATGGTATGTTATGGAAAACCGTTGCATCACTTTTACTAGCAGCTCACAGCTACTCATTAATTTTGCAAAATTGCAGTAGCTGCTGCTTTCTGAGGTCTGCTGGGGCAGCAAGGCATCTTACCTGCTCATAAGGGAACAAGAAGCGATGCCCAATAGAACTGCCACATGAAAAATAGTGTTTACATGGAAAGTGACAAGATTTGGTTCATTCTATACACATCTAGGACCTGTGTTTAAAAGAGACAACATTAGGACTGATTTTTCCACCCACATCTCCACAGCAATACAGGTCCTTTTCCACAGCAGGGAAGACACCGTAAAGCAGCATTAATGTCATGTTGTGTCAACAAATACATAGCACACCAAGACTTGACCCTTTTAGATAGTCTAGCCCTCTAACCCTCATCTGATCCCAGCACTAGGCAGAGGAATGAGAAAATTGTCAGGCAAAATATGCCATATACTACCTTTGCTTTTTTAGACATTAAGGCATATTTAAGTTAATGACCATTAAAATCCAAATAAGAACATGGTGAAAAATACTCTGGGTGTTTAGAAGGCCCCAGCCTTCCAGTCGATCAGGTGAGGGAAGAAGAAAGCAGGTAAAACAAGATAAACACAGCCTGTCATTACTGTTGCCATTCAGAAGAGGAGGAATGCTGGATAATCTAGAGCTTTTCCACTTTATTGTATTTTGCTGTTTTTCTCAGATGCATCTGAAATTTCAGCTTTTAAAAAAAGGAGGGAGATGAAGGAAGATGGGCTCTTCAAGTTATTTTATAAACCCAGCAAACGTTTCACACGTTTCAATTTCTGCCATTCTGTGTTCTTTTTCACACTGCTAACCACTTGAAAGCCTCTTGCAGGGGAGAAGCTACCAGAGAAAATAGTTTTGGATGCTCCTTGTTTATTATATGCAGATTAAGCAGTTCTTATTAACTCAGTCTCCATTCTTCCTTCATAGGTAGCAGTGCTGTGATATTATTTGCAAGCAGCCAAGGTAATTACCATCCAGCAGGGTCCAATTGTTTTCAATTAAAAGCTTGACTGAAGTCTTTAGTTTTTAATACCATTGTGACCATCTGCTTTCACTGAAGTTCATCAGCAAAGGCACAGGCCTCATTCTAATGCTGCTTAATTATATGGAGGAACTTTTTTTTTTTTTGGTCAGAGGTTCATTTTTTTCTGCTAAAGAAATGGGCAACAACGGGGCTGCCTGGGTTCTCTAATAGCCTGCAGCAAGATGGAGTATCCAGGAAGATCATTGCCTTCCTGGGAGATCCAGCTGTTATTGCACTGACAAAAAGATCCAGGGGACCAACAGGAGAAAGCAGTTAACCTCAGCTGCCCTCCTCCTCATTCAGTCACTTGCCTCTTTTTTCTACCAGAAAATCTGAAAAGGCCACAAGGAAGAGGATTTAAGCTAAAACAGAGAGTGCGATCCTCCCCTGCTGATTAGATTTTCAGACTTGGTTCCAGGCCAGGAGCGCAGGCAGGCTCTCCTGCCTGGGCACATGCAGTGAATCTTTTGCAGTCCTGTATCATCTCAGATCTGAGGATCTTCAAATCCCTTACAGGCATTCATTAAGCCCCGTGCAATCCCCAGGAGAGGTAAGTAAATATAATTTTCCAGATGGGGAAATTAGGGCGGCAAGAGGTTAAGTGACTAGCCTGAGGCCGAACAACAAATAAGTGGCAGAATCAGCATGAGGATCTGCCAAGTCCCAGGTTTAATGAAAGTCTCTCGAGTGCTCAGCTCCAGAAAAGGAAAAACAACACCCCAGTCCTCAAATCCTCAGGACACTTAACTCATTTACTGCAGCTCTGCTTTATATGTGCCAGTGCTAATAAGCGTGACTCTTAACATTTCCAACTGCACTGTGCGCGGAAAGGCATTTTGTAGATTTAATGCGGGAACCGCTGTCTCAAGTCAGGGAAGCACGCTTGATGTTTTTCCATATCATCGACCCAGGCAGGCACACAGCTTCCTTACGGGTGCCTGCTGCCATTTCTATTACATGTGGCTGTTTCCAAGGATTGGCCCCCTGAGAGGCAGGTACTTTGCCAAGTACCAGTTAAAGAGCAAAAATAAGTGGTACAACACTGTCAGAGCTGGGGAGATGCACTGTCTTGCTCTAGTGGCAATTCAAACCCCTGAAATAAGAAGCCAGAGGGTTCTCCGTCCTCTAGGCTGGCCACACAAGTAAATCCATCACTCCACTAAATCACGGAACTGTTCAACCAAGACTTAAATCTGTGCTCCTCACTAATCTTTGGAGAGACAGGAAGTTAGGCTTCACCCTTGCCCCTGGGGGTGCTCTCTCCTTGGCACGTCTCCACTCTCAGCGCGGGGTGTTAGGCCCAGGTAGCACTCCCTCCCAAAGGCCACCAGCCCTGCTCCTTCATGGTACTGCTGCAGAAGCACTAAAGCTACATCAAGGCTGTTAGACAGCCAAGCCCAGGTCTTTTATGCTATATTGAGACCTCTGCAGCTCCTCTGCAACGAAGGCATTGAAACTGGAATCTGATGTTTGGGAGATAATTACTTCAGAAAATGGTGTAAATGACTTCAGTATTTTGAAAGGCTTGAGGTGTTGCTGTTCAACTACCTTCAGCTATTTGCAAATGTAATGCAATTTGTTTCCACACAGATTTCTTTTAAAGCTGTGTGTAGTATGTGTCCTAAATACATAATTACACACCAGAGTATAATGGCTCATTCGGGTTTATTTTGTAACCAATATGCATTTTTAAAGCAAATTCTGAAGGAATATGCAGCAACAAACATGCAGCACACATTCTGGTTTCTTACACTTTCACTCCTAAGATGTTCCCAAAGGCCTGTTCCTGCCAGAGACACAGCCATGAAAAAGTGAGAAGAAGTAAGCCCTTTCTTTAAGAATTACGTTGAAGGAAACATAATGACCCTGTTCAGAAAATAGTCCAGTAAAAATATTTTTGGCATGGATGCCCTGTGAATTGAATGGCCTAGGAAATTTATAATAAAATTTTGCATTTTTCTTTCTGTACTTGAAACTAATCTGTGCTTGTAGCAGTTCAGCATAGCAATTCCGAAGAGATTTGCAGTGACCTATGTAAAATAATTTGGCAGTGTCCAATTGGGCAGCTCTTGCAGAGCTCTGTATCCACTGCACAAATCACAGAGAAATTCAATTCTTTTCCAATGTACTCCCTATAACCGCCCCTAAAGATGGTTTCTGGTGAAAAGTCCTTCACTGACATGAGCAATAATGCATCAATCAATACATACAAGCGAAAGGCTTAAACAGTAGTCTGACTGATGGGAGTAACCTGGGGTTAGTCTTTAAGAGTACTTCAGACAACCACTCTCACTTAAGTTATTAGTAGTTAGAATAAGCTGCCTTATTCACTAGTTACAGCCAAAAATATTTGGACTTTTTTCCTTCTTTTGTAATTCCCTGAGTTGCCCTAAGAGAAGGAGCTGCCTTTTGACAGGAGTGCATGACCAGCATGAAGAGCACTAGGTCCATCCTGCTTAACTGGAAGCATTTAAAATTGAGATGCTGAAATCAGGTACCATCTCCATCAAGAACCAGATATTTCCAAAGGGCACCTAAGATCTACATCTCCCATCAGAAGCATCTTTCCTTTTCCATCAACTACAGAAGCAATTTAACATAAAAAGGCTCCCAATTCTGGCACCTGAGTTAATAGCTTAAAGAAAAAATAAAAATAAATTCTGCCTGTTTGAAACTACCTGTTAGCTATATTTAAGCAGAAGAGCTACTGGCTGTAAAAGTTCCCTGTATTAAAGATGAAAGGGAGAGAAAGACCTTGTTTTCTGCATTATGGTCATTGTGCATGTAGGTCAGTGAGGCAAAGCAAGACTTGAGATATTGTGAATCTGGAGCCCAGTGAGCAGATAAGGCCTGAACATAAACATCCATGAAGTAGAGTTATAGCTGTCTTAGTTTATTTCTGGAAGTGCAAAAAAAGTCTGACATTGAAAGAGACAACAGTTTTTCCATGAAAAGTAACAATCTCGACATTACCAAGTGAGATAATCCCATTTTTCCTACTAGTTTCAATACGTCTCAAGTAAAAATCCAAATATTCTTTTTCTTTCTCTTTGCTATTTTTATTAATTCAATTAAAATACCAGAGAATTTTAAAATGAAAGTATATGGAAGATTAATCACAGCACTGGGATCTTCCCAGGTGATCTCCAGCACCTCTCTATTGGAGCTCCAGAGCATGGAAGGCTTCATTCATTTGCCTTCTTTCAAGTCACACATTCACTGGGTCCAGATGGGATCTGAATTTTCAGTGTATGCATTTCAGGTCAAAGGGCTGCAATATTAGCGTTCAGATTTTACCACACTTTTTAAGACCTGAGGAGAAATGAGATTTCCAAATGCATCTGTATTACAACAACTCCATTATGTCTCATAGTCTGTTCTTTTTAGATCTAAAAACATTGCAATTTAAGTCAGAGGCAGCTGAGCCTAATGAGATGAATCAGTGGAAAAGGACCCTTCAGCCTCAAGACATGAGAGGTGTGCCACACCAGTCAGTCAGCTAAGGAAAAGGCTGATTGCTCATCTAGGTCTTTATGGGTGATCTCTCTCTCTCTTTGTTTCCTGAATTCTTGTAACTCTTCCCCCCAAGTCAGCTCCCTACAAACTTTTTTAGCAATTGTGTGGCAAAATGCTTCAGATTCAGCTGCTGGTAAGGAGAATGAAAGCCAGTATCTCGTGCTTTGTATATTTTTTCATCTGCACAAAAGGAAAAGCTCACTCAATTTTTTTCTACTGTACTTATCCCGTCTTAAAGCACCCAGACAGCTTAAAGACATAGACGTAGAGTCTGAGTATCCAGAATCTATGTGAAAAACAATATTATCAGAGGATCAATCTGAAAACCTGTATTTCAGTGAGCTTTGTGCCATTTCCTGAATAACAACTGCAGATCTCATGTACTGTCTTATAATTACAAAAAATATAACTTGGTATAGAATACACTGTGTCAGCTTTGATTATGCCAGCAGAGAAAGACATGGGATACAGAGAGAGAATAAAGGAAGAATGATGGCTGTCTACTGGCTTATCAATTTACATTTCTCTACAGTAAATCTAAGTCTTTTGTGCTGTCAGTCAGCACTCCTACGGCAGTGATTGCTGGAATATGAAAATCACAGCTTTGAGATCCATTTGTACATTCACGTATTTGGACAGCCTTTATGGGGTTATTGCTTCAGTGGCTGCAGCACCCCCCATCAGCATGGGTCCTGCGATTTGAGGCTTGATCTTTTCCCCCACTATGCAGCTTATGTGCAACAATCTATACCAACACTCTGTGAATCACCGCCTTTTCAGTTCAAATTGTGAAGGAAAAGGAAAAAACCCTCAGGAAACTGTAAAGGTAACAAATGATCATGTGTTAGATGACCTATTTCAGGTCTATAAATTTCAATAATATGTTGTGATTGTGGCTAAAAATAACACACTTCCTCATCAAATATTTACTGTGACATAAATAACCACCTAGCCAACATCATGCATTTGAACACATTAACAGCAATTGCGTATTTTCGGCTGAAATGACACACTGGAAATTAATGAAGACAAGAGGACATGAACAAAAATCACCTCACTGCTGCCATCACCCCTACAGCAACTGTCAGCAGCAAAGAGCAGCTTCCTGGAAATTTCAGAGGCATGGAGTTCAAAAAACAAAAAACCATGCTTGTTGCAGGCACAACACATGGTTATACACATACACACACACACACATAAACACACACACACACACACACACACACTCCACAACTAAATTTTCTATGAGCTGAGCAGTAATTTAGGGCCCCACTCTCCCCATCTCTCTCCCATCTGGACCAACAGCCATGATAAGGTCAGCAATGTTTCTTGCTGTTGTAAAATACACATGGTGGTAGAAAAGTGTTTTTTCAAACCTTTTATGTGCCCTGTGAGGGCAAACACTCCACCACGTAAATTTCCCACGGGGCCACATGTAACTAGCAAAGAGGAAGAAAAGAATCAGAAACTATCCTTGCTCTAAGAACTGCTCTCAGCTATTTCCCTACCATGGAGTTAGCATTAAAATTTGTAGGAGAATACTAGCCCTCATCCAAATACTTGAATACTATTTGTCTCTAATGTGATAAGAATTGTGATGCAAGGAAAACAAACACCACTGGAAAATATGGCAGGATAGTGAATTATTGCTGATTTCCTGAACTTATGTAAGTTGATCAGAATCCCTTAGAAAACTCTCCAAGCAATGTTTCTATCTTAAAATTCTCTGCAGTAAAAAAGAGAAAACTGTCATATTCATGCGCTCAGCTTTTGAGCTGCATTCTGTAAGGCAAGAACAATTCTTCCAGATCAGCAAATCTGTACAATATGGCAGTGTTTGGTTCCCACACTGAATAAAACATGGTCTGTCCTATCCAATCATTTATTAGACTTGGCATTATTTTCCCACTATAAACATTCCTAATAGTGTTGGACCATTTTCATCATGAAGTAACAAGAAGAGCATGAAATTACTCCTTGTCTTTAAAGTAAACACATACATTATGTTTTGGGGGTTTTTCCTTGTGTTGAGGCTGAAGCATCTTAATGTTTGGCACTCCTTGGGGCTACTACCTCAGAAGGTTGTTTCCTCCTTGACATCTCATAAAATCCCAAAATTCCTGTATCTGGGAAGAAGGGATATTACAAGGAAGTAAATGACAACAGAGAGAGAAGGCTGTTGACATTTTCGCAATTTACCCTTAATTTTAGCTGGAAAAGATATTTGAGTCCTGGAGTTTGATTTGAACCAGTAAGGGGACCAGCATTTGTTACTGGAAATAAATAACCCTAAACAGTATTTGCTCTTTTTGTAGATCCTTAGACATCTGCATTACCTCCACTCAAAGCCAATTTCCCTTGAAGCACGACAATCACCTCCTGCACCATCATGAAGAGCAACGTTGGGGTTAACCTAAGGTCCACTGGAGTCAGTAGCTTGTTCATGACAATGGCCAACTGAGGATGTTCAGGAAGCAATAAAAGAGGAAAGAAGTGAGGTACAGTTATGGCCTTGCATTTCTCTTTCATGGCTGTGTACCATTTGAATGAGACTGAATTTTTATTTTAAGCTGCTGCCTGTTAAAAGTGCCCCACTGAGTCAAAGGCAGAACCCAGAATATAGTGCAGTGAATTTCTGGTCTTGAGTTTTGACTACCAGGTCTTGACAATTTGCCAAAACCCTGAAGATGTATCTGTGCCCATAACACAAGCAAGTGCATTAGAACGCTCTTCTGTCTTTCTCCTACTCCATGTTCTTTCACCTCTGAGACATGTTTTTGCATAAGAAGTATTTGAATGACAGCCCTAGCAGCAGCCTATCACACCACAATAATAAAGGATTAATTACCTCCGTCATCAGCACTCTATTATTATTTGCAGCACCAAGTGCCTGCTCTATTTTTGTGAGCTACAAATGCCTGGGAACACCGAAAAGAAGACACTGTGCATTAATTCAACAAGTCTGCTAGCCTGCACCTGTGTTTAATTAGCTACTCTCAAATCAGACCTGCAGAGCCAGGAGCTGCAAGCGAGAGCTCCGCTGACTGCTGGCCTGGCTGGGCTGCCAGTGTAATTAATTGCATTCTTACTGTGGCTCTCTCCTCTGTGCAAACAAAAGTTAATCATTTACTGGGAAAGTCTGAGCTGATGCTTCTCCACTGTTTGAGCCAGTGTGTAGAACATTTCAATAACAGCATCCCTCCCTTCATGTTTACTGCCTGCCTCCCAAAATGACGTGCTGACCGTGTCTGTGCTGCTGGAGACCTGCTTGGAGGCAGGGGTTGAGAAGGTATAAAGGAAAAAAAAAAAAAAAAAAAAAAAAAAAAAAAAAAAAAAAAAAAAAAGGAAGGGAAAATCTGAACTAGAGAAGTGCTGACCACAAAAAAACACCACTCAGCGGCTGTCCAAAACCAAAAGCTTCTTTGGGCAGAGGTTTGGCAAAATGACAGCTAATAACCTGGCTGTGTTGTCATTCCTCTTGCCTTCAACTTTAGTGTTCATGTAAGCTTCAAGCTATTTGTACACAATAATGGTTGTATCCTCAAAGCACACTTTCAGAAAGAGGGAAGCGTCATTATTGCTATTAAATGCATGACAGAGTAGCAAAGGATCTTCTCCAAAGTCTCCATAGAAACCAGCAGAAAAGCAAGGTGCACTGCACCTTGGCATGGCTACTGTTTTCAGCACAAGAACATTCCTCTTTGCCAGGAGCTCCGGTGACCACAGGCATCAGAAGGCTGGCAAGAAGCCACTGCACAAACAGTGGCTTAGGCACGATGATACCTTCAAACCAAGCAGTACCTGTGGAGCATGTCTGAACAGAGAGAACGAGGTACACGTCTGAACAGGAGCCTTGCGCTTTCTTCATTGCAGAGGAGCAGGTTGGTTATTGCTCACAGCTTTGTCTTCTGCTCCTTCATCCAAGGACAGCCAGCACCGTTTCCAAATGGCATAACGGGGCTGGAGCAAGGACAAGAGGGAGAGGGATGGCAGAGCCAGGCAAGGCTGGGAAAAAGGAGACAATTCTTTTCTCTGCTTGCTGGAATAACCTTTGGGGGTGACGTGAACTTTTTTCCATATGATTGGACTGCAGATAGACTGTTTGTTTGCAAAGAGGGGAGAAGGGCTCAACCAACAACAACCTTTGAAACTTTTGAAACTCAAAATTTAGAAATGATGGGCTTTCTTTTTAAATTTTTTTATTTTGCTTTTTGAGAGCAGCCTGGTACATCTCTTTTTAAAATTAATGGCATATACTTGATCAAAAATGCTAAAATGCTGGTTCCAGCAAATTACACAGATAATTAAGCCTAATTTCAATAATGCTCCGAAACACTATTAATAAATCTTTGGGCTCATGCATTCCTTGAATGTATACGAGCTACTTCCCAAGCACCAAATTCCACCCTCGCAGCTCCTTTTCTGTCAAGCTTTGGCAACCCCAAGCTAAATTCTGCTGTCAGTTATATCCTGTAAGTCTGGAGCAATTGCTTGTCCTTGGTGGCATAACTCAAGATTACAGCTGTGTAAATGAGCACAGAATGTAGCTTGAGATGTTGTAAATCTGACCTTCAGCTTGCTTCCATGAAAGGGGAAAACCCAGGAACTTGTTTTCACATTCACTAAGCTTCTTGAAAAACTACCCTGCATAAATATTATGATTTCAGTCACAGACATTGCAGATTTAAAATGGATTTAAACGTGCCTAGTATCTAGGTCTACCAGGATGGGGAATGATGACAAATATAATATTTATGAGCTACCACAAGCAACGCTTGCTGTTAAACACTGACATGAGCTTTGGCCTCTTACCATGGCACATCAAGACTTTCAGCTTTTTCTAGGTCACTGCTTGACCTCAGAATACTGCAGCATTTCTTCACCAGCAGCACTTGAATGTTGGTCACCCAACCACCATGGACGCTGATCACCAGCCTCCCAACTCACATAGCTGGGTCTGTTGTTTTGGGGGAGGGCACAGAGTTTGTGCCTCACAGACCACACCTGGAGAGTGTGAGACTGCTATGGACCTGGGCATCACCATTGCTCCTGTTGAGCTGTTAGCTCCCTGCTCCCCTGAAAAGCTGACCCAAGGCATTTGGGGCCATGTCTTCACATGGGGATGGATGGGTTCAGTCCTAGTGCCCTCACAGGATTTTGCACTGGCTCAGTGGCACTTTTGCCTGTGGTCTCAAAATACCCACAAGCAGACAGGAACCAAGGAAGTGAAATCTCCCTTTTTGTCCTGACACCTCATGACTAGCAGGCCCAGCAAATAAGAGAAACACTCTCTTTCCCAGACTCCTTTAGCCACCATTTCTCTAAATGGTATTATAGATGACTTGTCAGGTAGAGGGCATGGTAATATACGTACCAAATAGAGTTAGAAGAATGAATATCACAAAAAACAGGCCTCTAAACAAAACACCAAAAAGACAAGGGAAAATAATAATTGAAGTGCCTTTTGTTCGTGGAAGCACAAGTTAGTTAATTAATGATTTTTCGAAACAACTGGTTTTGGAGAAAACATTGTTTGCCGAAGCGCAGTACAATCCTTGCGGGGTTGCCATTTGCAGTTATGAAAGCATATCTCTGTGACTACCAATATACATGTCTGAAGGGTTAGCTAGTTTCAGGCTGGGAAAAAAACCACCAAAATACTGCATGGTAAATACTCCTATACATGTTGATTTTGATCATCACATTATTTCTTTGCTCTGATATGTCCACATAACATTCAGAAATCTCTATCAGGCCACTAAGTGTAACAAATTGCTGGCCTATACATTTCAGAACTTTTATCTGTCCAAAGAATAAAATGATGGCTCTGTACCACAGCACACAGCCGGACAAAGCTGGACAAAGATGCACATATCAGTGGCAGCAAAGACATTTATCTACGGAAGAAAAGCTTGCAGAGTATATGTCAGCATTTTATTTGCTTCTAGACTGCATTATCAATCTTTGGCATTACCCAAACTTAAAAGTCATTGCATTATGCAAAATACTTTTGAACAAGCAGCATCTCTTGTCTTCATTTCTAACTTTCTTAGAGCATAATTTGATGCATTACCATAAATGAATGGAAGAGCCACAAAATCTCATCAAAATGAGAAGGGAGACTGGATCTGAGTCTGATGACCTGTAATTTGCTGGCTCTTGGCGGGGCTGCTTTTAAAAAATTGACCCAACTCACTTTGTGCTGATTGCTATTTTAACCACTTTAAATATTTTAATTTATAATTTCCATTTTTCTTTCTATATTAAGGAGTGAGTGCACTTTCCATTTGAATTCCCAAACTGAAAAAGCAATGGAACAGTGTTTGAAAAAGCCATATCAGACACGTATCAGCACAGGCATGTACCTGGAGACAGCAGTGATGGTAATATTCTTGACTAGCACCATCAACAGACTACTAGGAAGCTCCAGAAAGTCTGCTAAGGACCTATATAAATGATAAGAAGTGAGAGGGAATTTCTCTTTACTTAACAATGAGCATAGTTTCTGTGGTAAAACCTTTCAAGTGCATGGTTTCTTTTGGAAACTGCGGCATCTGAAATTTCTTCTGCAAAGAGGGATTGTTTCTGTTGAACTGGAACAAAATTATCCACAGGTATTTAGACAAAAAAAATCAATAATAAAATAACCTAGATTTAATTTATTCTTTTTCCCTTTCTTGATTTCCACTAGCTTATCACTTCTTCAGAGTTTGTCTTGAGCTAAACACCACTGTAAACTGATGTGTTTGGTGTAGAATAATAAATTTCATCCAAGACCTTTTGAGTTACAGGTTGTTTAATACAGTAACTGTGGGCAAGGCGAGCCCCCATTGTGCTCCCACAGATGTCAATGAGTATTTGCTGCCCGTGAGTTCAGAAATGAGTACCAACTCTGGCTGTGAAAGATCACTCCTAATCTAAATTTGTCACACACTGCCCCTGTCTGTACCTCATTTTCTGAGTGCCCATCTTCAGGCTCCCAGAGATTAATTTGCAGGGTAGGCAGGTGCTATTGGAAACAGGGAGGATGATCTCTGTTTCGCCTGCAGAGACTGCCTCTGTTTGGATGCAGTTGCTGTCCTACACTCACAGCCCTTGTGAACGGCTCTTCACTGCTTCCATCCTAAAAGCAGGCAAGTAAATGCAGGTGCAAAGGGGAGAGCTTATCTGGTTATGGCATTGTGTCTGCAGCAGAGTGGCAATACTCCAGGGAAGCAGAGAATATAGGAAAAAGGAAACAAGAACTAGGAATTTATGCCCAGGACAAAAAAAAAAAAAAAAAAAAAAAAAAAGCCACAAAAATGGATTAAAATATAGCACCAATTTCCNCACCAAAACACAAACAAACAAACAAACAAACAGGCCGTTTTATCATTTTGTGTTAGTGCTGGCAGAAAGCTGGGTGCAGATACTGTCATTTGGTTCTGGCTCTGGTCAGGATTTGTATTAAAACAAACAAAACACAAAACTAAATAAGCCCCAACAAAACGCTTTTATCATTTCAGTAAAAACTAACCATGACCTCTTGTGTCTGGCTAACTTATCAGGTGGAAAATATTAACATCACAAAGGTCCAAGCAATCTCAACAAAAGCAAGGTCCTTGAGTTCCCTACAGGGACCTGCCCAGTTAGTTGACCCTCTTTTTTGATTTTTCTCTCTACAACTAAGTTTTTTAGGAAACAAAAAGAATAAGAACACTTCAGTGCATCCAGTCAGCTGTGAATAGACAAAGGATGAGGATGCTCTGCTGAGAATGCCACAGGGAGAAAATGACTGATCCTCTGCAGAGTCCAGGGAACCCAAAACCTCCTACTGAATAGTGAGAGTGAAAAATAAAGAGATAAAATAAACCCAAGCCAACCACAAAGGATGTTTATTTAGTCAGGAAACCGCATCCATCCATAGCCCAATGTTTCACTTCGTAATTCTGATATGTTTCAATACATTTTTGTCTCAGCTACATAATACACCATTCCTTAAATGCATGCATATATATTAGTTCTAAAAGACTGGACAGTTTCCCTTGCTGCCCAGCTTTATCGTGTCAGATTGTCCCATGTTTAGAAGGTCTTTCTCTGTTGCTGTGAGATAGACCTGGGCAAATAAAAATCTATGCCTGCCTGACTGCGCAGGGCAACGCTGACCCTGAGTAACCACCACGCGCAAACAGTGTGGACAGCCCAGATTTCTCTCCTTTAACCTGTTCTGCTCTTGGAATATGAAAAGCAGGTCAGCATTTTTGCAACAAGACTTTGAAGACGAAGGTCTTCACTGGAGTGGTTGCTGGCTAAACACAAGGAGAGCCTCTGGCACACAGACGACCAATAAAATGTGGACTCTGCAAACACTTAGGTGAGTGTTAAAGTATAAAAGCATTGGGTAAAACCCCAGCCCGACTGATATCCATGGCATTTTTAATGTGTAACATGAGTGGGGGCAAGATTTTATTTGATGGCTTTAATTTATAATTTAATGTAAAGGGACAGAGTTCATATTGTTCTTTACTCATCAGAAATTATTAATACTGAGCTTGAAGTAGCACCAGATAACCAAATTACACATGCAAATCAAAACATTATGATGGACTGCAGCAGTTTAAGTGAAAAATATTATTCACCTTCCAAGGGAAAAGAAATAGTTTTTAAATGAACCTTTAATTTAATCTATCCCTTTAGAATATTATCTTAAGAGAAAAACTCATTACCCCTTGGAAGACATACCCATAAAGGAGACTTCTCAGATATCTCTCACAAAAATATTCAAAATAGATGTGAGCACACACCCTAGGTTTTCCATAAATGTCAACATTTATTTCTGGTAAATATTGTCCCTTGCTTTATCTCTGCCAGTTGGTATCACCTCAGACCAATAAATCTGTGCAGGAGTCCATAACTACTTACTACTCTCATTGGATTAGCAATGATTAGAAGTGACTGCTGCATAGATATACTGGATGGAGTCCAAACTCTTCCTCCATGGCATGTATGCCTCCCACCACTGCAGGTTCCCCCAAGAGATATTTTCCTGCTCTCAGGCAGTATGGGTGTTCCTGGTAAACCAGGAAAGCACAAGGTCTGCCCCTGGTCTCAGGTCAAAGAGACCGCCGAGCATTTGTTAGCAATGATTTGTCCCATTTTCAGAAGGTCCATCTTACATCCTACACTGCCTGTCTACATAAACCTACCTGGACAACAGGCAGTAATCACATATACTAATCATACAGACCAGAGGCTAGGATAATTTAACATAGCTTCTTCAGAATGCCTCTAGGAGAGACAGAAGAATTGCCATGCCCATTTCCCCAGTGGGAAGCAGTCAGTATGTACCAATACCAAGCAGGTCTTCTGTAAGGGTGATGAATGGCAACCCCAGCCAAAAAAAGCAGTGTCATATGAAGAAAATACTTTGCTAAAAAGGAAAGTATTAATTTCACCCTGGGACTGCACTAAGCAGACAGGGTCCTGCAAAGCAGACAGTCCAAGCACAGGGAAGCAGAGGGTAATACAAAGGAATTCACTTCCCAAAGAAGACAGTATTGGCTATGGTGGGCTCAAGGCCAAAACAAATAGAGATGTGTTGATTTTACATCTGCCCACAGGCTTATTTGTTGTGGGAGAAGAGAGCCTTAGAAACCTTGAGCTATTTTCCATTGCAGGAAGCCCCTGGTAGCGATGAGAATGCACAAACCGCCCATTGTTTCCGTGGGAGTGAATTGTCCCTAGGTTGCACCAGGTGTGCATTAGTCTGCTGGCACAAGGACCCTTTGAACCAAGACAGAGGATCTGAGAGGAAGGAGCAGGCTAGAAAGATGAAAGCAAGAACAATTTCATGTGAATGTAGAGAAGGACAAAAAAAAAAGGAACAAAACCCACTGGACATAAACTACGGTGCCCCTGAATGAAAACCTACCAGGAGGATAGAAAAGTAGCAGTGACTGCACCCAACAGCAGACTCATGAACGTCTCTTCAACTGGCCATAAGCAAGGAACACTCAGGAATCCCAGGAAAATACACCTTGTGCTACTGGTGAAAAATAAATATTTGTTCTGTGGCAAAGAAGTAACCTGGAAAGAAAAGAGAGACTGTGAAGCCACAGTGATAACTGAGCCCAAATAGCCAGTGCATTGTAATGTCTGGGAATCCTGCCTCTGTACAAGTAACAATGTGTTCGGTCATCCTGAAGCTGTTCTCTAAACATGCTCTAGCAGTGATGCGTTTGCACTGTTCAAGTTTGTGCTGAAGACAGTTAATTCATATAGATGGAAAAAGTCAGATGGATGGATTGACCTTGGAACTTGGCCTGGAAGTTATTCTTAGTTTCCACAAGAAAAGCACTGTTCATTTTGCATAGCAAAGCCTGAGAAGTGAGCATGGGAAACCCAGGGATATGCTGGTGACTTGCTTGGGAGTTCTGTTCTCTTAAAGCCACTTCAAGATTAAATTTGAGACATTTCTTCCTTTGCTACAAACATTCTCCCAGCCCCATAGGGGCATGAAATTGGATCCAGCACATTGCTGAATGGACCGAGAAGTCAGAAAAGCTTGGAGAACAAGCCCCAGGTAAAATCCTCACAGATTCAAGGAAGGCTAAGGCCTGGTCTTGTAGTGCCCGTAGCCTTCCACTTGGAAGTGGCCCTCCTGCCCTAAGACCTTCAGTGAAGGACAAGATGCGGCAAGAAGAACTTGCCCTGGGAGCCAGATAAACCTGTTCGCTCCTTTCCACAGGATGAAGTGGTTCTGAAGATACAATCCTGTGTCCTCAATAACAGTAGGCAGTTTGTCATCTGAAAGCTGGGAAATAGCTATCACCTAGACTGCTGTTATTGGAGTTATCCTGATACGGATACTGGATGTTGCCATGAGTATGAAAAACACCAATGAGCAATGATCCCTCTCACCTTTCAATCTTATTCTGTTGAATAAAATGCTTCAGTCTGTGGACTGGAGCCAGAACTGAGTCACTAAGTACCTTCACTACAGCTGGGCCCATGTAGACGGCTGCCTTGAAACCCTTCTCAAGCCCATTTAAAGACCTCAGCCCTGACCTTTGTGGGCACTATGTTTATCACTGGTGTTTAAAATGTTGTACTCTGTGCCCTGGGTGGGCAGCCCACCTGCTTTCCAGCAAGGATTCCGGGAAAGTCCCTGGTGCTATCTGCACCTAGATTCCAGACGGGCAGATGGGCTCCAGCGGATTCTCAGTGTGGGGATGTAACACAGCACCAGGGGCTATGATGTAACAGCTCTCTCCTGGGCTAGCTTCATCCATCCTTGCTCCCCATGGCCCTGCAACTAAGAGCCACCTTTTCCAAGGGGGATGCTGTCTGCTGGAGGCTGATCTCCTTCCCAGGCTTCTTCTGCATCTGCTCTCCCCAGGGCAGCAGCAGCAGACCCAAACCTGGGTGACCAATCCAAGGACACACACCTGTACCACAGTGGGTGGTCAAGACAAAAACCCTTACAGTGGGTGAGCAGCCAAGCTCACATCCATCTCAAGAAAGAGTCCTGTCACCTGCTGGCAAGTGACACACTAGAAAATGTAGAAACCTTCTCTGCTGCCTTTCCCCCTCCCAATCCAGCATAAATCATAAATCAAAAGGCAAAAGAGGTGGAAGCCAGTTGGCTTTTCCTCTTTGCTTACTCACCTGTCTCTTGTCCTTGTCCCCTTGCCAGAATGGAAAGCACAGGTTCCAAAGGCCCAGGGAGTTCTCTCTCAGGTTGTCCAGCTCAGCTGGAAGCAGAAGGGCCTAATGCAGATGGCAAGAAACCTAGTCTGGTGAGAGCTCATCTGGGAACTGCAGATTTAATTTGGTAGCTCCCCTCCAAGCTGCCCACCATTTCCTTGGAGCAAGAGTGAGCTTTGAACCTGCCCTAGCTGGAATCTGAGATCCACTCTCCCGTGTGAGGTTCCAAAAAACAAGGGGATAGAGCCTGTAAGCTGTAGAAGGCCTCCTCATAAAGTCACCAGGAGACAAAAAAAGTAAAAATCAATTCATTGAAAATACAAAACCAAACATGTTTCTTAGCTTTCCCATGCACAGTACTGTGCAATATACCTTCTGCAAATACATTTTAACCATGCCTCTGTTGATGCTGCCTTGCGCCCCCTCTGGTTTGTATTTGACTTTCCACAACAGCTCATACTCAGCTTTGGACACAATAAAACAAATCAGTTTCTTCCTTTTTTATTTGTGCATGTCATTAACATTAAACACATGCTGCAATGACAGTGGAATTGATGGCTGAATGGGATGTATTTTAATTTAAGTAATATTTCCATTAACCTAAAAGCTCTCCCTTAAAAGTCTGTACAATTTATTTATTGGAAAAATTCCAGAATAATTGTACTGAAAATTCTGCTCTGAATGATAATGTCAGACTTTTAAAGCTCTCTTCTGGCAGCTTTTCTTTTTGCCTTTGAACATTACTGACATAAGAATACATTTCTCACAAGTCTGATGTGTATTGAAAAAAAAAGAGAAAAGAAAAAGAAAGAGGGACTGCTGCAGAAATCACAGAAGGTGTAAAACGCCACAGCCCCAAATCTGTCCCCTTGGCTGGGGAAGTGCATCCCAGATTTGTAACTTGTTTGTGTTAGGTTGTGGAAAACGCAGAGGATTAAAAAGGCAGAGGGAAGCAGATGCCGTGCAGGCAGAGACAGCTACAAGCCAATCTCCATCCGAGACCACAGAGGCACTGCACCCAGCAAAAGAACGTGTTTGGAGGCAAAGCTAAGCTGTGGCAGCTGGGGCTGGGACAGAGAGGTGCAGCTGCACTAGAGGAGGTGGAGGAGCAGGAGGCATTCCTGAGCTCAGAAAACAGCAAAATCCTGCACTAGAAGAGGTGAAGGAGCAGGAGGCATTCCTGAGCTCAGAAAACAGCAAAATCCACCGTGCAAAACAAATTAAAGCTGGACTGTCGTCCCAGCCCCGTGTTTGTGCTCACTGGCTTCAGAGCACAGGGGAACAGGATGGGGTCGGTGCTGCCTCTACAGCTCAGCCTGTAGAGAGGGGCTGCTGCAGGTGTGCCCCTTTCCTACTGCCCACAAAGGGCACGGCTCTGACTGTGTCTCCTCTAGGATGTGCCATCAAGGGCACACAAACACACATCTACATGTGCTTTTCTGTCAGCCAACAAAAGCATGTAGTCTTCTGTCGAGACCTCTTCCAGGGAGGAGAGGGAAAATCAGAGGCACGTGGCAGCTGTTGTCATGTCACTTTGTGCTCCACCGATCGATGTATGCAATCCGCAGCAACTCCAATTAGGCAATATAAAGTGCCTAGATAGGACAGCATGGAGCTTCTCCCCAGGGAGCACAGCCTTGGATTTGGGATGCCACAGCTCAGTCCAGGCACGTTTGTCCAGCCTTTGCTTTCCCCAGCCTGGGGAAGAGGTGGTTGGGCAAATATGGGGGAGCTGTGGGTGTGTGGGGATGACTACTTCTCTCAAACAACAGCAGGCTTCTGACAGACACCAGCACAGAGCCCTGTAAGGCAGCACAGGTGAGAGAGACCCACTCCAGCAGACCCCCTGGTCTTCTCTTATCCCTGTGGTACCCACCTGCCAAAGCCAGCCAGCCCCAAGGCACAGCCAAGGCTGTGTGTGTGAAAATCAGGCACAGCAGCCCAGCACCACACCAGCGCCAGACCAGCACAATCAAATTCTCCACCCTGACACAGCTCCTTGAAAGAGTTTAGATTCACTCTGAGCACCTTGAGAAGCCACCTTGCCTGCTCTGGCCAGCACAGGTGGAGGCCCCACATCATGGCAAGTCCTAACCTGGGCTATGTAGGGGCTGAGTACAGAGCAGCACTGCACTGAGACCCTGGAACCATCCAGAGCAGCACTGGTGGGCAGCGCTGCTCTCCCCGCTCCCTGCTACAGACCCAGGTTAAGCAGCAGTAGTGAGGTCTGGGTCAGAATTGTCAGAGACTGAAAAAAGTTCATGCCTCAAATATTGATATAAAGTTTTGCTCATTATAAGGAAGCTACAACCAAAGAAACCTCCCTGAAGACTGGGACTTTGAACTGAAAGTCAAACTGCTGATTAGATAAAGAGAAACCCATTGTTCAGTCATCTCAGGCGAGGGGAAGGTATGCATCCACAGAACGCCAAAGCCACCAGCTCTGTCCAAGTTTGGGGTGGGGGAGAGACCACAGCTCACAGAAGCCAGGTTTACACAGACTCCTCCCCAGATGAGGGGGGAGGAGAAGGATTCAGGTGCTGGCATAACCTCTGGTCAGAAGGAATAAATGCCCATCCTTCAATTACACAAACTGGCCCAGCTGTGGAAGCCCCAACCCCATAGGCCACATCCACGGGACATTCATGTGAGAGGCCCTGCAGCACAGGACTGCACGTGATGCAACAGACCCAGAGTCNCACAGGACTGCACGGGATGCAACAGACCCAGAGTCTGCTGTAAGAGACTGACCCCTCCCCCAGGGGGACCTGCCTGGACATTGCTACCTGGCTCGAGGGTATAAATCCATCAGATTCTATGCCTTCTGAGGGGACCTTCACCACCAAGAAGACCAGCTGGAGAGGATCAAGGGAACATCGTTGGGATCCACAGAGTGGTGGTATTTTCCTTATTCTGTCCCTGTCACCCTCTTTCTGTCCCCCTCACCTGATTTTCTACTTCTTTCTCTCTCTCTCTCTCTCTCTCATATCTACCATCAAATAAAACCCTTACTATTGACTGGCATGTGGTCTCGTTTGCACCTTAATTTGGGCAGAGGTATTTCTAAGAACCTTAATAGTAATTGGATCCTAACATTTTAATGGCGTAGGAATGCAGCAGCTCTTTCCCTTCCTCCCCTCCATCCAATGCCAAAACACCCTTGGCTGTACCCCACACCCCTGCACTGCAGCCAGCTGACTATTCATTTTGATTTAGGGTAATTGTCAACAAGAGATCAGAAATTAATTGTACGAAGCAGCAACACCTCAGGCAAACAGAAGTTGCTTAGGATTTGGAAATACTTTCTCCTGTCTCCACCCGCGGGTTGTACCTCCAAGACAGGCTGGTTTCTTAAGCAGCAGAGGTGGAGCTGCTCCAGCAGCAGGTGTCCAGCAGCTGGAAGACTTTCCACTCAACTGTCTAGCTCAGTTGTGAGAACAACACTCCCAGCAACTCTGTGCGGGGCCAAACAAAACCCATTTCTCTTTCTTGCCAATAGGGGATTTCTCCTGGAAGATGAGACTGACCCCACAGTTTCACGGTACTCTTCAGGGCACGCGGACGTGAGCGGAAAAGAGCGTGCTCCCTTACGGTCACAGCCCTGCAAGGTCTGCCTTTCTCCACGGTTAGGGAGGGTCAGGAAGGGCAGCCAGCCCTTCATGTGTGGCCTGAGCCTGGTTAGCATCTTTCACTCTTCATCACTCAGCCATGCCTCCCATCTGCACTGACTCTAGTTGTCTCTCCCTCCCCTCTCCTCCCCTGGCTTCTCCTTGCATAGACTGATTTTGTGATACATCCAAAGGAAGACAGTGAAAAATACATTAATATTAACTCCTGCCCGGACAATAAAAAATGCTCCCAATTCTTTACCACCCACAGAGCTAAGTAAATCCACCTGCTTTCTACTACGTGCAGCATACTGATGCTGACCATCTCCTTACAGTCTTGTGCAGGGGAACACATTGCTGAGACACAGCCGTGGTAAATACCTGATACAGAATGCATGGAAGGAGGCCACTCTTATCACCAGCTATTCAGTTTGTTCATAAGGCCTCTGCAGACAGATGAGGGTTTTGCCTTTATATATCTCATTCTTCTCATTCATATATCACCCTCTCTTTTCCCTTTGTCTCCCCCTCCACTCCCAGCACCTCCCCATGCCGACTCCAGGCTTCAGTCGTGATCTAGTGGGTTAGGTGCAAGGCTGACTGGCAACTCTTATAACTGGTGAGCTAATTCACACTCCGGCAGCTGGCTCAGTCCATATCTCTGAAGTCCTCAGTGGCTTTTTTTTCTCCACCTGGGAAACAGTTATGCTTATCCACTTTGGATAAAATGTTATTTCCACTTAATATACCTAAGAATAGAGTGGGGTGTTGTTAAATAGGAAATCTAATGTGAGAGAGTATGTGTGTAGACTGCTTTGCTCAGCCACACATAGCTCAAGGAGAGCCATCAAGGATCTGAATCCCCTGGGACTGATTTAAAAGAAGCAGCATCAAGACGGCATCTGGAGAAGCCCACCCATCTCCCTCCCAGCAGGGTGCTAAGCAGCTGCACTAACAGCAGTTGACAGTGGGAAAGTTGATGTGTGTGTGCATTAACCTACATAAGCATATTTAAGCTAGGAGGGCTCTGCAGAAATCAAAGGGGTTAAGTTTCCAAGCCTCCTGTTCCAGAGATCAAGAAACCACTCCAAGAACTCAAGCTCTGTCTCAAAGGGACTTCACATCATCACATTTTTTACCTCACTCATCAGCGCAAACTCTAATGTGTGTGTGCATACATGGGTGTCTCTGTATATGCCGCTCAAACTCATTTTTTTAATTTTTCCCCACTACCCCCAGAAGCATAGATCTATTACATGCAAGATAAAGGAGAGGTTTATTTCTTTAAACTCAGAAATTTTCAAGTTTAAACTCACCCCTACTCTGTGCACTGGTCCAGGCCGGAGTCAGTAAGCAGCTCACCATGGCTTGGCACAGGTCCAACACCAGCCACCTGATAGATCTGTGCCATAGGACTGAAAAGTTATGGTGACACTTTTTTCCTCAGCATAAGGAATAGATACTGCTATTGGGCTTAACAACAGATGCAGAGCCTTGAAGTAAATATTTCATGATAAACAAGAAACCTGTGTAAACAGTGGGTATAGATACATAATTGATGATGGATGCACTTGGGACTGGAGCAATATCTAGAGAACTTGGCTTTAGGCACAGTATCCAGAGAAGATACTTCTCCCCCCAGGTCTGACCTCTGACATGCCCTTCAGGGCAGGTTCATTCAGCTCAGCTGTATCTAGGAGCTTGAACTGCCCTAGGAAGCTTGAACCATGTGGGTTGGGAATAGGGAGAGGGAATGGGAGTGAAGCCAGACTGGGTGAATGGAAAATCTCTCCTGTAAAAGCTTGCAAGGCCTTTACGGATCATCATAATGGCTTTTTGTTGTTGTAGTTGCAGGGATCATTTTTTAAAACAAAGAGATAACGTTTGGTTCATTTCTTTCATTTTGGAAAAGGGCAGCTCCTAAGCCCTTATCGTTAAGAAATAAGAGCAGTGTTACATGTTCAAACAATTTATGTGAAGATCCTGCCATTTGTTATGAGAACAGCAAGTACAACTGCAAGTCCATTATCATCCCTCCCTGCATCTGCAGGCACAGCATGAGCAAGTGAGGAAGATTAGGGGTAAGAGCAATAGAGCCTGCAAAAGTCAGTGACAAATATTCAGTACTTAAAACCCTCTTTGATGCTTCCCACTCTGACGTGAGCCTTTGATTTGGTCAGTGGTCAGACATGGACCCACTGAGTTTTCTCCAATTTACTCTCAGTCTCAAAAAATAGCAACCTCTTTTTGTGATCTGATAGCTGAGAAGTAAGTGACCCAACACCACCACAGTACTCTCCCGATGGCCCCATGAGCAGTGCTGACAGGTGGTGGGCTGCAGAACTGATAGAGATAAGTTAATAGTGTTGGAAGGAGTTTCTGGACACCTGCCAATGTTAAAACCTGTCAGTGAAATCTGCCTTTTTATTTGAAAAAAATCACGGGGCAATTGGCATTACATTCTGGTCTTGTTTTCAAACCCACACTTCTTGTGACCTCCACTCCCCATATCTTCACCCTCCCACTCACAGCTAATCTCTCCCTGCCTCTCCCCACTCCTCTGTTGTTTCTGCAGACAACACATTTATGTTGCTGCGAGTCTGCAGCAGCCGACAGACCATTTCTCATAATAAACCACTCCTGGCTGCACAGCCAGGCTGGGCCCTGCCACATGAGCAGTCGGGAGTTCACGGGTTTTCAAAAGAAGGAGCTTTGCACTCCAGAAAAAACCCCTACATCTCCTGTAAGGAGAACCCATGCCAGGGCAAGAACAGACAGGTGGAAGAGGAGGACAGCAGGGATGGGGGGGTTCTGGTGCAGCCCTCTGTGATGTTCCACACAGTAAGTGCTCAGCAGTGAGCCCATCGTGAGCAGAGAGAAGGAAAGCCACTTATTGAGGGGCAGCAAGGAAGGGCAAGGCACCTGCTACAATTACTTAGCAAAGTTTAGCTGCCTTTAAACAAAGAGAAGGTTTCTGAGGAATGACCGTGACCAAAACAGCAATTTAAGGAGCCTCCTGAGAGTGTGCTCTAGCTGTGCTGACACATCCCTCTGTTCAGCGCTTGTGCCCGCAGACGTCACGAGGTGCAAGCAGGGGCCTTGGAAGGAAGAGGCTTGTCTGCTGTGCCATGGTGCCTTCTTACACAAAGCTGCAATGTTCCCACCACAATGGCCTGTCAGGGCAGCAGCAGATGCCAGCACAGGTTCCGGAGGCAGCTTCCACTGGCAGGTGTCCATAAAGGAGTGATTGTTTCCTACACAGAAGCCAGCAGCAGCAGGAGAGCCAGCCCTGCTGCCCAACTGCCCCTGCCACCTCACAGATGTGGCGGTGCTTCTGGCACAGAGTTGGGGTCCAGCAAATCTCCAGAGGGAGCATCAGCTTGCTCCAGCATGCCGGGCTGTGACTGACAGGTGAGGGGAGCTGACTGGCAGCAATATCCCCTTCAACCATCACAGCTGAAGCTGATGGTGGAGCAAGCAATACCATGGCATCACTCCTGCCAGTGATGCTTTAGTACGGGCAAAACCAGCAAGGGAGGGGAGAGGGAACCTTACCTGGGTAGACAATGAAATAAAGCAATGAAGCAATGAGACCCTGGACTGATGAGGTACCAGGGGACTGATGGGGACCCTCAAGGTGTGGGTCACACCCCATTATGGGCTCAACTGCTTTTGTAAAGAGCAAAGTGTGGAAAGAAACCACATTTGGGAGCAGAAACCCTATGTGGGAAGCAGAAGAGCACCTTGCTGCAGAAGGAAAAGAGGAATAGGGGGAAGTTGCTGTACTTGTTCAGTCTAAATGCAACTGTGTCTTCCTCAGCCCCTCCAACAGCGTTCCCGTGCCTATAGGATCTTCCTCCCTCTTCAGAGGGAAAGGTTTACAGGCTCAGCTGATACTATTCGTTTCACTGGAAATTTGAGAGGGACCCACTTGTGAAAGTCTGTGTAAAACAACAAAAGAAAAATGGCAGAGGGACAGGGCTGCTAGATATTGGCAGTTACAGATGTCTTCATCTGCTTGAAACAGAAGAACTGCACAGTGTACTCTAGCCACCTGCCCCAGCAACGAGGAAAGAAAGAAAAGGAAAAAAAAGGGCATAATTAAAGGATGAACAAGCCCCTTGGCTTAGAGAAATCTGTGTCCCTCTACACCTGGGCTCAACTGCTTGCTGCAGGTCCCTGCAGCCCTCCCTGTGCCAGAACAGACCTGTCATGAGGGGCCAACACAGCTACAATGCCAAGCCTAAGTACAGCATGGTAAATTTAAAAGAAATTAAGATATGGTAGAAAGTACCAAAGCTGTGGGAACAGAAACTTTGCTCACTTCTGGCTCTTCTGCTGGAGTCTCAGATGCTTTGGACAGTGATCAATGAGGGGAAAACAACAGCGTTTTCCATCTGTACTTGCTAAACAGGCACACTGGCACAGGCAGCTGCTGAACCAGGGCATCCCACTGGCATCTTCTGCCCATGAATCCATGGCTGGAGCAAGGTGAGTCCTGCTATAGAGGCTTGGAAGATGCGCCACTTTATAAAATAAGAAGCTTTGTACTAATGAGAGAAGAACCAAAGTGGTGCTCTCAGAAAACACCACTTTCAGTATCAAAATTTTGGTGTCAAGGTACCAAGTGAAGGCTGCCAGGGAGCACAGCCAAAAATGCTAAAGCAGTGAGACACTGAGGAACTGATGGCAGCAGCCTCCAGAACAGCTCTGGCACCCCAACATGTGGCAGGATTCAAGGCCAGACACCTGGAGGGTCCGAAAGCCCTGTCTCTGCAGATGAAAAAGACACATCTCAAAGTGAGGCTACCAAAGCCTTTTGGAACAAAAAAGCCAGTGCAGAGGAGGGAAAGACAACACCTTATAGGAGTGAGCAGCAAATGAAGACTCTGAACATGAAGTCCAAATAAACATGAACCCTTGGGAACAGAGGCATCATGAGGTATGGGAGCTCAAGAGAGGGCACATGATTGAACCTCCTTGCCTGAAGAGGTCCAGCAGAGCCACAACTCAGCAATGTGGATGATACTGCCTACCCCACAGCTTAAAAAATGGCCTGATTTCAAGAAGTCCTGAGTACCCAGCAGGTTCTCACTGAAAATTTAGTCCATATTTCAGACCTAGTAAGTGCCTGATATCCTCACCTTAAGCTGCTCTCTGAAATCACCTCCTCAGGAATCGCATCTCAAGGTTCATGTGCACACATGTGCCTGGAGCGCATCCTCTTGTTCAACCTCTCCTGTGCCAGGGAAGCACAATCCCTGCACTCAGCTGTCCCTGCTACATCCTTCTCAACCTCTCCTGCTTCAACACCGCAGGAAGCACGGGGACACTGCTGCAGATAGTGGGAGGCCATGCTCAGAGCACTCAGAGGTGCTCCTGAGCACCTCCACATCCACTGCTTTAACTCACCTCCCTGCGGCTGCTGGTGCCTCACTCACACCAGGGCTACCAACTGTGTCAAAGGCGTGTTGGCAGGGACAGGTCTTTCAGGAACAGATGGCAGGAGGAGAGAAGAACTGACCTTCCAGTAAGAGAGGCTGGATGAAAGTGTGACTGTAAAATAAAATACTACCACACCCCCTTCCATGTTGCTGTGAAATCATTCCTCTCAAAAACTCCAAGCCTGATCACCCGAGTGCTGGGACTGCTGCAGAAGACTTTAATCTGTTATGGTAGTGCTGGTGCCTAAAGCCATGGTGAAGGCAGTGGTTGCAACACAGAGATGTGCCTGAGCCCCTGCTCCACCACTCAACACCGCAGTGTGTTAAAATCCAGCCTTTTCACCGGAAAACTCATTCACTGTTTTTCCAAAGTGAAGGAGGTGTGGGTCTTTCTCATGCATTACCTGCATTACCAAAACAATCCTGTAAATACTACCTCAGCCTTTCCATTGGAGTGGTCAGTTCCTACAGAGTATACTCTTTCTTCCCAGATTCTAAGAAGAATGGGAATGGCTCATTATCCTGGCTCTCCACTAACCCAGATCTCCTCTTCCTCTCTACCCTGCAATTCTGGATAAGGGATCTCTTGACAACAGGGACTTAGACCTATGAAGTGGTTCAGCATCCTGGCAGCAGTGAGCAGGAAACTCAGAAGCTTTAGCACCATCCCTGTGGATATGAGTCCAGCTCTTTGTATCTCCTAACACATTTTGCAGAATTTAATTCATACAGTTCAGCACATGTTGTCAGAGATTTGCAACAGAAGGTTCACCACAAAGGTGCCTCTCTTAGAGCGTTCACCATAATTCCCCAGTGTCTGTAACTTAGTCCTGTAATTGAATGAGTCAGCAGAATTTTCTATCACTTATAGAGAACAAAAGACTTAAAATTTAACCCGAGTGACCTCTGAGGGCTCAAATCCATAGACTCAATAAAATTCATGGCAGAGAAGAACATCAACACATTTGTTTGCTGTTTTCATTAACATTTTTTTCATCTAGCTTTATAATTTACGCGACAGGGAGATCTGACTCATGCCTTTGGAATGTTTGGGGTTGGCAGGAAAAGATGCCCCATACATGTTTGTATCTTGCTGTCTCTGAAAAGGTTGACATCACTCATTAAGTGGTGTGTCAGTGTCCTCATGGATAAAGCACCCACACAGCTGGCCAAGAGGTGCACAGTGAAGCTGCGGTGTGTATTATGTTTTATGGAGTAAGATGCTATTTCACTGAGGAGGGGCCGACCTGAATATGCAGCTTGGTCTCCTTCAGTCTTTGCGATTTTCTGAGATCCTGTGATGCAAGGCTTATACAAAGAAAATGTTATAATAAAAAAATGTTACAATAAAATGTTAGAATATCCAGCATATTCATGTATTCACTGTGCAGTAGAGGTAGGAATATGAGATTTATTTCTGCAAAATTCACCTTCATCTCTCTATTCTAGTCAATAGCATCCTTTTACACCACTCAGGTGAATTTCCATACTAAGCTAAAGAATTCACCTAATGAACAGATTATTTTACAATTTGCTTTTGGGATTAAAATCCCTGCTTACTGCTCTCTGTTTCCAAACAGTCATGGAACCTGTAGATAGGCAAACCTGAAAAACAAAAATACAAGAAAAAACTCATCCATATATATATGATAAAATATCAGAACTGTATAAAATGAAAGCTTTCTCCTTGCTCTTCTTAAAAAAACAAATTAACAAACCGACCAACCAAATGTATTCGAATTCATGAGCATATAAAGAGGATTTTTTTCTATTATCATAGCAAGCAGGATGCATACTACCAAAAGGTTCTCAGCTAAGCAGCTCTAAAAGGGTTTATGTCAGAAACACTGCAAAAACAAACATGGCATGGAGCTATACAAATCCAGGGTCGTTTGCTATGGCTCAGTCCCATTATCCGAGTTAATGATGCTGTGGTGTCACAGCTGCACACCCCCGCGGGGTAGGTCTCCAGCAGTGCTGTCCTGTATCCATGGAGCTGACTCAGCCTCCAGAGGGGCTGCCTCATGCTGTGGGGACAGTGTCCTTCCTTGCCTGGGGAGGGGGGAAAAACCAGGGGGTGCAGCAAAAAGAGGAGTCTTGGTCACAGCCATAGAGGAGAAACAGAAAGGAAGAAGGTTGAAGTGTGAGGACCACTGAGTAGGAAACTCCTCCCTCTTGCCCCTTCCTGGAAGGAGCCACTTCCCTGCATCCCCCCAGCCTCCCTCCGTAGCTCTACCCAGGTGAGTTTCTCATGACTGGAGATGGGCAAAGCAAACGCTGAGGATGGCATTTGGTTTTCTGCCAGAGGTTTGCACTGCCTGTGTCCGACACCAGCCCTGAGAGCTTCATTTCGTGTCTGGTTATACTTTTGTGATTTTGTTTTAAGCAGATATCCCAGCGTAAGACCTGATGGTGGTTGAAGTTCCCTGCATGGACCTGAGATAGCTAAGAAAAGAACACGTTAATTTGGTAATAATGACCCTTATTATCCAGCAGTTAATAAAAGTTTTGCCTATTAACATGCATTTGATGTTTACATTGAATCATACATCAGAAGCCTGTTTGTTCAAGCCAGAAACATCTCAGTCATTATTATGCTGGTTTTACCAGGTACAATTTTTGGAAATCCTTCCTCTTCTTTTTTTGAATCTGCATCACCCATTTTTCCTGCCTCCTCCCTGGCTACCATGCCCAATGGCAGAGAAGGAGAGACGAGGAACTGCAGTCAGAGCTCAGGATGAGCAGACAAGACCTCAGGATTCACCCCACAGCACTGGGCTTCCCATTGCTTTTAGTCTCTGTGAGTGCATTGCACCAGCCTACAGCTACAAGTTCAACAAAATCAAGGCAGCCTAAGGCTGGTGTCACGCTGCAATGAACCAGACCACTGACATCCAGGTGAAAGATTTCAGAGGATCAAATACGTATTTCTTCTCCTATAAGGGTTGCAGCTAAGACAGGCTCTTCTACATGAGATTTGGAGAGGCTCTCTCCTCTAATTCCCTGAAGAAAATCCAAAAGCAGAAAGCGAGACCAACATTGCACTGGTATATTGGCTGATGGGTACAAAATCTTCTGACAAGTCGTTTGCTTGGCCCTGATTGGAAAATATCTTTAATTAAAACACCACATCAGAATCCTGAACCAATTTCATCCCAGCTTCGCTAAGTGCTTTGTACAAAACATTAACTCTAAAATCTCATTACACATTAGCAATCCCTGTGACAAACATAAATGATAATTTAGCTCTAATGCATTCTGGAGCAAGCCATTTTTAAGATAGGCACATGATATCAGCTTGCTAGGAGAAGGGGAAGAGTTGAATTTATCTGTCTCTTTATTTTTTAAACAAAAGGCTCTAACTGGCTCAGCAATGGGCTGTGCAAATCATTGTCATGTGTAGAACTGACAGTACATAGCAGCTGTTTAGCCCAAATCTGGCACTTGAGCCTGAGCTGGGTTTTGAAATCCCACCAGCAGTGCCGAGCTCCCAGGTCTTTAAGCATTCAGAGGAAGGGAACTGGGATGGGGAAGGTGGGGTTGTCTGTTGATTTTACAGGACAGCAGGGATGGAGATAAATCCAGAGACTGAGGGTAATGTGAGATTGCTCAAAAACACAGGGAGGAGGAAGGAGAAGGTGGGACTGAGTGCCTGCAGTCACTCCAGCTGGCTTCCCAGGAAAGAAGCACGAGTGCAAAAAAGGCAACACCTGCAGTGGTGATGTGATCCCTAGCACTAGTGGGAACTTTGCACCACTAAACACTGCACAACCCAGTCAGGATAACAGAGGACACTACAGTGGATAGTATTTATATGAAGTACCACAACTGTCTTAACAGCACTTCTAGGCCAGAGGCACAGCAGTGGGACTAATGTTATTTGCATTTCTTGTCAAAAAGATGTTAAATATCACTTCTTAGATTAGCAGCAACATTTTCAATCTCTCTCTAGTCTTGAAAATGACCTTTCTAAACTCCTCAGGCTGCACCTTGATCAATTTTTCTGTGTGCAAGTGAGCACATGGGCAGTTAACTTTGTGAAATGGGGAATTTATGGTTATTTACTATGGGATTAAGAAGCATGTACATAATGAATATTATACAGGGATTTTAAAAACAGGCAACCCCCAACATTTCCTCCAAATACACCTACCAGACTTGGTCATTTCCTGGAAATCTAGAGCTGGAATCACTTTTTTTTTTTTACTGGCTGAATAGACGTTGCTGAAGTTTTCAGTGAAGGGAATGTTTTTCCCTCATCTGATCCTTTCTGGCTGCACTCAAAATCAGACAGATTATTTCTGATCAAATTTTGTTTGGGAGTGGGGGGTGGAAGGGAGCAGATCACCTGCATCCACTCCCTTGTCAGAGCTGAAAGATATCCATGTGGCCTAATGATTGGATGATGTTTCCTCTGTTGCATCTGTAGAGAAAAAGATGCAAATCAAAATAAACGACTTTGACAATGCACACCTCTCTTTTGTAAAAAGGCTTGAAAACTTGTGTTTGGTCTAGCAAGGAAAAAATCCCCCTAAAACTTACTGCAGGATGGGTGCAATCTTCAACCAGCTCTTCTTTCAAGCAGCAGCCATGCTTTACTTTGCCCTACAGAAGTGAGGAAATTATTTCTACCAGCTTCAATTGGTGCCCAGATGTGTTATCTCCATGTGCTTTTGAAACCTCTTTCTTGTGTGGCAGAAGGAAAGTAACCACATTAGATTAGGAAAAAAAAAAAAAATTTCTTTTTTTTCTCAAAACTGAGTATCATTCTGTCATTTTCCCTATTTCCAGTCCTGGAGGAGCTTCCTCCCCTCTGTACTGGAGCTGTTCCTGCCCTTTCCCAGATCTCTGCAAGAGGTGTCAAGGCCAGCCATCTCCATAGAGAGATCTGCTAAATGCTTGGGATTTTACTTCACCTCCATTCCAAAGCATCTGAAAGCTACCACACAGATCAGACACAGCTCTGCCTGAGAGTCAGGAAAAAATGAGAAGCCCCAGAGGAGGTTTTTGTGAAAAAGCAATGATCTTGCATGTAGGGAAGCTGACAGCAGTCAGGTGGTGGGTGGTTGTCCTGGGTACTGCAAGGCCAATAGTTCCTTGATTTTTACTGCTTAAGAATAGTAGCTTGGGGTTGCAGCTCTACCTGTCTTAGTCTGCAGTTAGGCCAATGTCCCAAAATCATTCAGATTCTTTAGAAGACTTTTCCTTGAATCATAGAATATCCTGAGTTGGAAGTTACATACAAGGATCATCAAAGTGTAACCTCTGGCCCTGCACAGGACAACCCCAAGAACTCCACCACGTACCTAACAGCGTCGTCGAAATACTTCTTGAATTGTCGGGCTGGTGCTATGAACACTTCCTGGGGAGCCTGTTCCAGTGCCCTCTGGGTGAAGAACTTTTTCCTGATATCCAACCTAAAACTCCCCTGACGCAACCTCAGACCATTCCCTTGGGTCCTGTCACTGGTCACCACAGAGAAGAGATCAGTGCCTGCCTCTCCCCTTCCCCTCACGAGGAAGTTGCAACTGCAATGAGGTCTGCCCTCAGTCTCCTCCTCTCCAGGAGGTCTGCAGTCTCCTCTTCTCTCACTTGAACAGACCAAGTGACCTCAGCTGTTCATCATATGCCTTCCCCTCAAGGCTCTTCACCATCCTCCTGGCCCTTCTTTGGATGCTCTCTAAAAGCTTTATATCCTTCTTATATTATAGCACCCAAAACTGCCCCCAGTACTCGAGGTGAGGCCGCTCCACTGCAGAGCAGAGTGGGACAATCCCCTCCCTTGCCCGGCTGGTGATGCTGTGCCTGATGCCCCTCAGGACAGGGCTGGCCCTCCTGGCTGCCAGGGCACTGCTGACTCATGTTCAACTTGCCACCAACCAGGACTCTCTGTCTCTTTCCACAGCACTGCTCTCCAGACTCTCGTTTCCCCTTCTGTGCATACAGCCAAGTTTGCTCCATCCCAGATGCAGAATCCATCACTTACCTTTGTTAAAATTCATACAGTTGATGATGACCCAGCCCTCTAATTTGTCTTGGAGACTTTCTGGCTAGCCCACAGTTTTTCCTTTCTTGATTTACAGTAAAGCTTTCCTAAATTGTTCCCCCTCTAGAGGATTTGTCTTCCAAACCACCCTGCCATACTGCCAGGTCTCAGCATAATTTTCCTTCCTCTTGCCACACTTGCACACTTCTGTCAGATACTGGGCACTTTTATCGTAGACTAAAAAATCATATTTAGTAAAACTTTCAATAACAAGCAGCATGATGTCAAGGCAGCTCTACTTCTGTAGCTGCACCTGTGTTGGGTAGCTGTACTCTTTCTGTTCTCTGGGTTGAAATCAGTACACTGCGTTTCAAACAGAGTTCAGTCAAAAATTGTTGCATGTTGTCCACAGAAAGGGTGGGGAGTAATTTCAGGTAATAGCTTCTTTTGTCCTCAGCAGCCCTTGGCTAATCATTACATCATGTCTGCAGGCTCTGCAGAAGTGAGTCCATTTTGAAGGCGACCAGCTTGATAAACACTGCAGGGTGAGAACAGGATCTGTGTTTAAATCTGTGTTTGGCAGTGACAATCAGCGTTATCAAGTGATGCTTCATTAGTCATGTGATGAACTGAACAATGCTTTCGCTTTATTTGCAGCCTTCTGCCTCAGTTACGTGCTGACCCTGGTCCATATAACATTGTCCTTCTGTGGCATATCTTAACAAAAGTCATCAAGGCCCTTGACTGTTCATGAGATGCTTCACAGCTCTGCCTACATACCTGTGTCTGCATGCATACATAGCTGTGTCCCACACCTGCCCAGAACCTCACCACCCTTGTTCAAAGGCAGCAACTCAGCCAAGGTAGCTTTAAAAAAAAAAGGTTCAACGTGTTCTACTCCCTAGTTCAGCTTATCCTTGTAGAAAGTCACTGCCTGTGTACTTTGTGCCAATCACATGTTCAAAAACTACATTTGGTTCACATCAAGAGGAATTTTCTTCTCAACACTGCTCCAGCAGAAGGCATAAGCTTCACTTGTTGTGGAACACATGACATCACTCCAAAAATAGTCCGCTACTTCTTCAGCTTGTTTAAGAGTAACCGAGCTACCTGTTGGAGAGAAAATCCACAGCTACAGGGAAGAAGCATGCTGGAGCAAGGCAGAGGACAAACTGGATCCTGAAAAGCAACATGGTGCAAAGCAGCAGTAAAAGGGGAAAGTAAAAGGGAAGTAAACTGGGTTGGGAAGCCTTGGGAATGCCAAGAAACAGATGCAGTGACAGACAAGAGAGAAGCATGGACAGCCCTTGTGTAGGCTCTCAAACCCATATGGATCAGATACATCTCGAGGTGATTTTGACCTGGGTAGGTCAAATGCAAATAAGCCCTCAGTTGTGAGTGATGAGGTAAATCTCACCTGGCAATGGCTCCACAACAATTGAACCATGACTGCTGCAGACCTGCAGCTCTTCATGTTGCACACCATGGGTCACCTGCGGACTGGTTGTGGTGGCAGGAAGGCTCCTCAGTGCTCTCACTGTCTTCTCCCAGCTCAGCTTCCCTAGGCTTTTTCCCTGGGGGTGCCCATGCCATGTCCTGCCCCTTTAGGCTGCAGCTTCTCCACTTAGCTGGCACCTAGGGAAGGGAAGCATGAGGCAGAGGCACATCACAGCTGGCTGGAGCAGGGGCTGCCCTGTGGGACCAGCCTGTACATGCCACTGCCCAGCAGCCCTGGCAGCCTTTTTTGTCCCACTGAATAAAGAAGACATGGATGCATCAGTCTTCACAGGATAACCATTGCCCAGGCAGAAAAACAGGTAACTCTCATTACCCTTGGGACTTTTGCTCTCTGGTCATCTCTCTCTCCCTCTGCTTGACCAGATGCTGTTCTCTGCCAGCATCATTTCTGGAAGGAGTCCATGATAGAACACCCAGGAGTGCTGCTGGAAGCAGTTGTGAAGTGAGGTGTGGGAAGTGGGAGAGCTGTACCTACTCACAGAGATCTGTGCCCCTCTTCAGGAGTGGCTTGTGGGGATCATATTCCAACTCTGCAGCTCTTGCAATTTCTATGGCATCCCCTGCATATTCTCCTGTGGCTGGATGTGCTACATGGAAGAAATTCCCAACCCCACCCCACTGGCTGTAGCCAGGCTGTACCTGTTCCAACGAATGGCTGCCCCAGCTCGGGTGGTTGTGCTGTCCTTTTCAGTGACCTGCATTCACAATGATTTGTGTCTGCCTATAAATCTGCCACCTGTGCCTGGTGCCATCAGAGCTCTTCCAGGAAAGCCCTGTGCCATGGCCTCTCTGCCTGACGCTGACCCTGTAAAGGGAGGCTGGGACAAAACCAAACTGTGTCGTGCACTCTGCCGCAGGCAGGGCATCCCAGGGAGTGCAGCCATCCTTGTGGATCAGCAAGGCTGGCCCGCAGGGGAGCAGCAGGGGTGGCCACTGGCCATGCAGGCAAGTCCTGTAACGTGTTTTGCTCTGGTGTCATCCAACAGAGCAGAGTAAGGGCACAGCCACGACCACCCAGGCAAATGCAAATTGACTGCATCAGCTGAGGGAAGACAAACATAAGGAAGAGGAACGGGGTGTGCAGCAGCTCCTGGCGGGATCAGAAGCAGCGCTGCTTTCACACACATTTTGCTTAGCATAAAGGCTCCTCTGATGTTTCATGACTATCAAAGGCTTTGAAATTCACAGGAATTTCAAGGAAGGCAGAAGTTCATCTGAAATGACAGAAAGATTATATTTCCCCTCCCACCATATTTCCAGCTTCCCAAGAATTTTCCTTTGAAGACTCCACTGCTCCCAGAAATGTCTTTATGATGTTTTTTAAGTCATTTCCCATACAGGATCATCACTGCACAGCACAAGCAAATGGTAGAGGCTCAGAAAGCAACATATGAGGGTGAGAACTGAGGATGTGGGTGAGCTTCATCTTCTCAGCAAAACCACATCATCCCACCACGATGTAGTAGCATTTGTTAGAGGCAAGCGTGCCAGATGTCCCTTAGTAGAGGGAGAGCGAGGTCTTTCTGAGTGGCTGTTTGACCAAGCAGTGCCTTACTGCTTCCATGCTGGCTAAACAAAGAATACAGATTTCAGCTATGGGAGAAATTGCACTTTTTCAAACTTTTTTTCTCAAGTACGAGCCATTCCCAGCTGGAAAAGAAAGCACCTGCAGCAAGGGACAAGGGTCTCACAGCAAGGCATTTTCCAGCCCCTGGAAGGGGACTCCTCTCACTGGTCTGCTCTGATATCTGGCCACCAGGGAATAGATAAGCATGGGGCAGACTGCAGAAACTAAGATGAAACTGCTCCTTTCCCTCTGATAAGAGGGAGCTGATATTGAACCTATTAGTCAGATTATGGTGGATCTGAATTTGTTTCCCCTTGAGCAGCAGCTACAGAGACAGAGCAGCTGGATTAAGTTTCACTTTCCTATGTAAAATGACTTAACAGAGCAGATAAAACTTAATATTTGTGAAGGCTCATGTGTTTTCCTGAGACCTGATCTCAATAATGTCTTATGAATGGCTTGCTGATTGTTTAATGAATTATTTTTCTTCCTCTCAGACTGTTAATAATAAATTATAAGTAGAAGGAATGTACAGACTGCTTGAAATAGTTCCTTGAATATGAGTTCAGCTGCAGAACTCACTCTGTTTTGCCTTCTGCTACCTCTGAGCAAGCGCTTTTTGATGAGGATTTTGGGGCAGAGGAGTTCCCCCTGTTCTCGTGAGATAGGAAGGCCCTAGGGATCTGAAGGGCAATGAGTGAGCTGCACTGGGGAAGGTCAGCCTATCTGTGAAATACATGAGGTTTCAGTGTAAACCAGCTGGCTTTGTGTGTACATTGTTGTACACCTCCCAGATCGACTTTCACTTGGCAAAGCAGAGGCAGGAGGGACAGAGAAGCTTCAGAGACAAAAGAGGAGGGGTGGTCCCATTTCAAGGCTGTGGAAAAGGACTCAGGATCTCACCATCTATCTCACCTGCCGTGGGCTTTGAGGGACGTTCAGCATTCACCTCACACAGGTTTTGCTGTCTGAAGGGCTCACATCCAAGCAAGCCAGGCAGATAACAGAGGAGAACAGTTCTTGTTTGTATCAGACTTTTCTCATAATCCAGGCTGAACTGCCCTTGTTATGCCCACGTCCTGCAGCTGAC
Organism: Eulacestoma nigropectus; assembly: GCA_013397775.1. Classification (NCBI taxonomy): domain Eukaryota; kingdom Metazoa; phylum Chordata; class Aves; order Passeriformes; genus Eulacestoma; species Eulacestoma nigropectus. The sequence continues at coordinate 654,343 of VZTE01000634.1, forward strand.
GAGAAGCCCAGATCAGGACTGGAGTCGGGCATCCCACTGCTGGTGCCAACACCACCCACCCACATAGGAATGTTATGTGGATGGGCCTCTACTAGAAGCTGTTAACTATAAGAGGGGTTTCCTTATTAGTCATGAGCTATATATATACTCTATTA
>VZTE01000634.1:654526-737062 GCA_013397775.1 Eulacestoma nigropectus
TATTATAGAGTGTAATCCACAGATTATGAAAGTCTGTCCCTTAGCATAGTTCACCCTGGAGGTTTCATGGATCATTTCACACATTTCAGTGTTAAATTACAGGCCACACTATACCCATAGGCACGTAAATGGATCAAACTCAGCTACCCCAGTTACTCTCAGCAGCACTTTGCTCACAGGGGGAAAAACAACAGAGCATTAAAAGAGGAGAGAGCACCAGGAGAGTAAATGAAGGACAACATGAAAGACACAGGGTGCTAGGATGTCAGCTGCATTTATAAACTTCCATTATTAGCCTTCACCTTCATCCTTGCCTCTTCCAAATCAAAGTGCTTCCACTTTAAATAGTGCCATGCACCCAGGGGAAGCTGCTGAAAACATCCAGTAGTGCAGTTGTCTGCGTGCAGCCAAGCCAGCCCATGCCTTGCATTTAAACCAGAGGCAAACAGCTTTCACCATCCCCAACATGTCGGTACCACACAGGGAGCTTAAAGCCAAGCAAGGACATTGAGGACTTTGCACTCAAAGCAGCAGCCTTTGGAAGTGGTAGGACAGGCACCATCCCACCCTGCAGTGTGGGCACAGTGTAGAGCAAGGAGGACAGGAGAGGCTGGCATACTTCATGCTGCCCCCAGAAACACAGAGACATGGACTAAGCCAGCAATAATCCCAGGCACTCCTCTGCCCCATCGCTGCACACTGGTCCAGCCAGCTACAGCTGGCCAGGTTGGTGTGCACAAAAGAGAGTGATGTGCAACTGAAATCTTGATGGTGAGGGGTAGGAAAAAGTTCTTTAAATCAAAAACAATTCTGCAGTTTTAGCAGGGAATGCCAAACACAGAAAACCCACTGAAAGCTTCCTACTTACCTACGCCGAGTGTTTGGGCACACATACATCCTACAATAGCATTTATTCCACTGGTAAGGTCTGCAGTAAAACCAGTGTCCCAGGTTCCCCTCTGCCCAAAAGGCAGTCCCGAGGCACACCAAGGCTGCTGGTTAGCTTGGAGTCTCAAGTGAGGAAGCATGAGATGGGCAGGTCAGCACTTTTGGTATTGCTCATTAGAGTGACTCACAGCTTGGATACAAAGCCAGGTAAATGAGGATTACTCACTGCTCTGTTCAGCTGATCAGAGCTCACATCCTTCCAAAACCTGAGTTAGCAATTGCAACCTTTGCAGGCTACAGCGTAGCCAGACCTGCAGCAGGGCTCCTTACCATCGTTTAGGCCCACGTAAGTCATCCTGTGGTGGGACACCACAGTGCTGCAGATGTGCCAGGAGGGATGCTCTGGCTTTTCTGCTCCATCTGCTTTCTTTATGACTCCCACAGCACCCACCAGCTGGTGACACATCAGCTTTCCACCACCCTGTGCAGGGACTACTGCTCCCTGCACAGGGAACAGTCACTGTGTGGGTGGTCCCCAGGTTGGAGGCTGCCAGACTTTAAGCCAGCAAATAACTTTGCTTCACCACTGCCATTTGTGTGAGCCAAGCTGTGGGCCTGCCCTTCTCACAGGGCCCAGAAGCCACCAAGGTCATTTCAGGGGAAAGAAAACTCCATGAAAATTGTGAAAGAAAGACACCTATGTCCTAGACACATAGGCACCTGCTGCTGAATGAAATCAAGGGTGAGGTGGGTTTTCTTTGCACCTTTAAAATCCAGGGTGTGGGTTCCTCCCAGGCTGGCACCTGATCCTCAGAAATAGCACACACTGAGGGCTGAACAGCAGAGCCCCAGAAAGGTTCCCATGTATCATCCCAGGTTTTGCAAAGTGGCACGTTACAAACATCTGAGGTATCCCAGCTCCTTTTTCTCTGCTCTCATAATGAATGTTTTGACCTTAACTAGACTTCCCCACCTCCTAATCTGTGTAAACCCACCATTTCAGAAGCAGTGGTTTTGGTGCTGCATTGCTGACTCCTGCAACTTGGGCAAAATCACTCCAGAAATCAGAAACTTGTAGGTCAACATTTATTAACCTTGTATTAAACTGTGTGGTCATTACTGCCCTTGTGTTACACCATGCTCCTGGCAGTCACTACGAGCTCACTTGTACAAATACCTGCTCATGTCCGTACTTCCATCATGCTGGTTTGCTGAAATAGCTGCCATACGGGAAATGCATTTTCATGGTTAGTTTCCTCTTTCCCCAGCCATATTGCTTGTACATCTCCTTCTCCTTTGGTTGTCAGACTTGCATGGCATCAAACCACTGACCTCTCCTGTCTGGCAGGGAGCTAAGAAGCATTTCCATATTTTCCCACATTGGTAACATCCTTATTCTTAGTGTTTGGGATGTTAGAAAACAGGTGGACAAAGGAAAGGAGATTTCTGCCAAAAATACATGCCCTGGTTGTTAAAAAAAAAAAAAACAAAACAAAAAAACCAAAAAACCAAAAGAAAACCCCCTGTGTTTCAGGCATTAATTCAGCCTTCAATTATTAGGGAGATGGTTAAGATAACCCTATAACTTACAGGCACTACAGCTGCTCATTGAAAGATCATTGGGCCTTCCTGTAACAAGTCACAATAAACCAGCATATTTGTAAGGATGGCTTCAGAAAAAATCAGTAGAGGGGAGAGAGAAAAGGGGAGAAAGCATCTGACCAAAAATTGTAATTAATCTGTGGAGGAGCAGGTGACAACTTAGGAAATCCAAGAATGCTGTTTTTACAGCCATGAAAATAGCACTGAACACTGCAGGTCTGCATTCAGGCCACCAAAAGAGAAATCTTGTGAAGCAAGCAGGTGAGGCTAATTTTAATGCAAGGAGGAAGCCTCTCTGAAGTTACCCATTTTCTTTTCAGAAAGATTCTTGCAGCAGGCAGGGATCAAGTAATTACTTTGCCCCTGTTCACAAGATATCTCAGAATAGTAACAGACCACACACCCAGGAGATGATTAAAGGAAGTCAGGGGTCAGGAACACAGAAAAGCTTGTGATACAGAAGAGAAGATTTGCATGGCCATTAATATTTCATGACTTACAAGCCATGTGGTTCAGAACAAATATCTGCACAATAAAGTAGAACTGTCTGCCATCAGGTTGCATATTTCAAGACATACCTGAGTCATAAAGGTATTATTTACATGCCTTTACCCAGGAACAGAATGCAAAACTGTCTGAATCCTTGTACCTACCGTAGGGGAACATGGAAAGCCTGTCTAAAGGCTCAGCAGGATTTAAGCGGGGCCTCTGCCCTTCGCTAGACCTCTGCACAGAGTGAGTTTCACTAAAAGCAAAGCATAAGCAGCATTTTTCATACTGTAGGCCTATTAGATCCACCACAAAGGAAAGGAGCTGCTGCACTGTCAGTATGTCTCTTCAGCCTCTACTCCAACCCATGAAACAAAAGTGCTATTTATATGCAAGTGTACAGATATCAGTGCAGACAGCAGATATTGTATTCTCTGCCATTATTCCCATTTTAGACACATCAAAGCTGGTAATTGAATTTTAAAAAAAAATCCAAAAAACAAAACACCAAACCATAAATGACTACTTTTCCCCCAATGAAAAGAACAAGATGTGTCAGGGGTTAAGCAGAAGTATTTCATCTCAGGATTTGGGCAATTATGCCTGGTGAGATTTCATTCTGGGAAAACAGAGTTTATTGTGGTGGCGTAAGCAGGCCCTTTCCTCACAATCAAAGCTAGGAATTTTCCCTGCCTGCACTTGCCTGTATGCGGCTGGAATAAGCAAGTGGAGCAAGTGGTTCGGCTGACTCACCAGCACAACCAGACTCTCCTGTTGCTGCCAGCCACTGATGGAACTTTTTTCCTGCCTTTGCACCTGGGCTCTCCCTTTCCCAAGCTGCTATAAGCAGTGAGGCTCCTGACTTGAAAGAAATGCTGAGAGCCAGAGTGACATTGCTAAATCGCCCAAAGGAATTGCTCAGAGCAGGGAGGCATGTTAGCATTGCTTGTCAAAGCTGCTGCTTCTCTTGAGTCTCTTAGTGCTCTGTGTGTGTGTGTCAAGAAAAAGGTGAGAAGAAATGAGAAGCTGTGGGGAGGAAAAAAAAAAAATAAAAAAAGCACTGCACCAGAATTGCAGTGTTTTACTGACAAGAATGCAAGTCCTTGCCTGGGGAATTTATAGCCAAAATGAGTCTAATACCACAGGGCTTGATTGCCCTGATTGAGTGCTTTGCAAATTACTCACATGAGCAGCCCCACTGACTCTGTCGGAAGGATTCTTCCACATGCACAGTCTGGCTCAGAGTGATTAGTGACAGCAAACTGCAAGGGGAAAGGCATGACAAGGGAGAAATTGCTCTAAGGCAACATTATTTACTGCTCCTCTCTCTCCTAAAAAGAGTCAGGTGTTTGACTATTTCATTCATTGGCTGCACCTTTGTTTTAAACTAGGTGCTTGCCAGAGTGGAAATCATTTATTTCAAGGTTCCTTCACACAGGGAAGTCTGAAGACAAATCCAGAGCAGATTAAAGTCCTACTTCATCAATATAATTTATTATTATCAATGTGAGGTACATGACAACTAATAAAATGCAGTTTTTTACTTCACCAAGATAAAATTTTGGAAGAGTCTTGACTGAGGAGGTAAATCCCCACTTCTCCACCTTCCACTATACTGATGTTGGCCTAAAGCGTTTGGTTGCCAGCTGTCTTGTGGTTGAGTGTGACGAGGGATAAACTGGTTAATGTTGGATTTTGCTGAGATTAGTGATATGGTTGATGAGGTGATTTTGTTTTATATCTACCTGCCAATCCTGGTTCTTGCCTGAGAAACCCAAAGTTGTCTCTCACAAATGGCATTTATCTCTCTCCTTTCAAAGCAAATTGAAAGCTCACTGAAATACTGGCATCCCAAATGAAACCATTCACAACTACAGGCCTAAGCTGCAGAAACTGTTATTCGTGCTTCAAAGTTAATTATTTTAAGGCATTTCAGTTTTAAAAATTGTATGTTGTGCCGAGTTGAAAAAGGTGAACCTCGCATGATTGCAGAGGAAATCTCACTCCTGCCAACCAGATTTTCAATATAAACCCATTTTTTTCTTGGTGCTCCCAGGTTTCAAGTGCTGTCAGTGCTCCCCACATCCACATTTCACTGGTGAAGAGACAAACCATCGCTGTTTCCCACAACTGCACCTGTCCCTTTGCCTCTCCTTGGACTTGCCAACTGTGAAAAACTGGAATGCACCTCAGTCCATTCCCAGTGCGCCTGCGGGATTCAGATTGTTATGAACACCATCATAGAATACTAGGTTGAAAGGGATTGCAAGGACCATCTAGTTTAACCTTTTTTGGTAAAAGCAAGGTCTAGACATGGGCTAGTATGCTGTCCAGCTGAACCTTAAAGGTGTCCAAAATTGGAGAATCCACCATTTCTCAGGGGAGATTATTCCAATGGCTGCTGTCCTCCTTGTAAAAAAATTTCCTCTTGCGTCCAGCCAGAATCTTCCCAGGAGTAATTTGTGCCCGTCATTTCTTGAGATGGCCATCCCTTGAGACAGCACTACAGGTAGGTACCCACTGAGGTGATCTGGTCTGAGACTAGGACTCAGCTGGCCTGTGAGATTCTGCAAACTCTTTATATCATGGGTTTGACTAAGTAAGAAGTCAAAGGTATTTTGTTTTGCTTTCATGCTTTATTCTTAAGTACATTCATGATGGTGAGACACTTGGACATTGTGATGATACTGGAGTGCACTCAGCACTGTACTGCTTGAGCACTCTACAGTCTCCTAGGTGACCACACTCTGTATTTTGACACGTTACTTCAGGTGATGGTGGTACTTTGTGGATTTGGCTGCAGGGGTCTTGCCCAAAACTGCACAAATCATCAGCAATGAAAGAAGCATCTCAAAACCACGTGTTCCAAATGTTAGATTTATGCCCTCACTATCAAAATATTTCTCTTCCATTTGCTTGGATGGAGTCACGTGTATGTAAAACAGGCTTTCTAAATAATGTCACTCTTGAACATCCTGATCTAGACCTGAAGTCTTGCTTGTTGTTTTTCTGTACCAAGAACGACCTGTGCCACCTCGCCATCCTAATGAAGGCAGAATTTGTCTATGAAATGCAAGACAGCACGGAAGGGGGCAGGGCAGAACCTTAGAATAAAAGAACAAGAAATTCAAATTAGGCTGAAGAAGGGAAAAATTTCCAACAGAGAAATTAACAAGCTTGCTTAAGATAACAGGGAGATATGGTAAACCAGTTCTTCAAGGACCGAAATAATTTTCATTTTCTTCACTTAAAATTCCAGCCTACAGTCTCTGATGAACTTCTTGTCAACACAGCATGGGCTTGACAGTGCTGCTCTTGTTTAGGATTGTCTCCTCTTCTTGGCTCATATAAAGTCCAAAGTAATTTTTAGTCATCTGTTCAGGACAGGGTTCAAAGCTCTGACATTATTGTTGTTATTTATCTTCTTTCAGTCCACACTGAAATACATTTCCTATTTTCTCTGAGAAACAAAGCTGAAGATCTGCTTCATTCGTTGCCTTTCAGGGAAAGAATCAAAATTGTCTCATCACTAGGGTTATATGGGAAAAGTCACACAAGGGCATGCAAGTAATGGCCTTGTGGCCCCCTCAGCAGTACTGGATCCACTCTTCATGAAAGATCATGAAAATGATCCAGAGATTTACCAGAGTAGTATGCATGTGAAGGTCTCCAGATTGCACCCATGTTAAAAACAAGACATGGAATTTGCCACAGCAATTAACATGCAGTAACATCTCTGAACTGGTAACAATGTTTGAACTTTTTATCAGATAGGCTAACACATGAACTATGCCCCCGCATCACAAATTCACCATGTTTTACCCAGTATCTGAGATCAAGACCTTAAAAAGGCTGTGCTCTATGAAAAGGCACATATATGGGAGTGATCTGCAGTATCTTCATTTCACTACCCCTGAACTGCACAAGGTACAGTCTCACTCTCATGAAAACCACCTCGTCTGGAAATCGTAACTGGGAAGGTGTAGAAACTAACAAGATAAATATTACATGAACATTTCATTGTGGGCTTCTAATGCACATAACACAGACTCTAAAACAGTGATCCCAGTATCTTTATCGTGTATTAACACATTTCCTGTAACGCTCTTGCCCACTCAACTTGACGTTTTACTGAAATAACTTTGATTAAAAAAAAATCCCTTTAAAACACTGCTCTAGGAGTACAGACTGATACATCTGTCATATTAAAAAGGCCTGGATACAAAAGATGGGATTTCATTTTCACATGAGTATGAAAGCAAACTAGAATCAACACTGAACACTTGTTTGCTCAATGACTGACCTATGGCAAGAGGACCTGGGAACTTCCTCCCTTCAGGCAGTGGAAGTACCACCTGCTTAATAAAGGCCACCCTCAGTGAACTGAAAATCTACGTAATTCATTCTGAAAAGGTTCCACAAACAAAAATAATTTCTCGCCTTAGCCTCTTGTCCTTACAAGGGGCTTACAAACACATGAACTTTAGAGAAAATTTTAGAAAACCTTTATTGAATGATAAGCTGCTGAAATGATGCAGTCTTGAGGTGTGCCATTATTTGATGTTTTTTTTTCCTTGAACTTCACCTCTGAGTTCATTCGGTTTACTCTTCAAAGCAGTAACCTTATTTATTGCTGAAGATGAAAACACTTTGAAAATGTTGTGGCAGAAATTAAAAAGGAGAAATATATGGTATGCTGCTTTGTGAAAAAAAAAGAACAAAACAAAAAAACCAATAAAACAACACCTCTTTTTTGGGAGTTACTGATTATTTGTGATTGTTAATTTGTATCGAGTTCAACTCAACAGGAACTGCCTGTCAGTTGTCAATTTTAACTGTTTGAGAACTTCAGAGGGGCACCAAGAAAACAGTTGGATAAAGTCTCTTTCTAGTTTTGCTGGTAGACCTTAATGCCAACATGAAAGATTGTAATTTCTGACCCTGCACTTCGTACTCTTTGCTGTGAACGTCTCTCATTATTTTGACACTGATAATGGTTAAGTTTGTATTGCCTCAAGGGAACTACAGTAACTGTAGTAAAACAATGAGGAGCCATCTAGTAAGGTCAGGCCATCCCCCATAAACATACCAAACCACACAGACAGTGCTGGTAGAATGGTGATAAAGTCTGTTGATAAAAAAATTCCAGTCTTTAAACTCCACATCTAACTTTAACTTGTAGACCTATACATGCAATTCCTAACATGAACGTGACCATGAAGAGGTATTACTGACTTGGTACAAGAGGTAAGGAAGGTCAGCACAATTCTGGTCTCTAGGGATACGGACGGACGAAGGAGGGGATTTACACAGTGCAGCCAGAGACAGCACAGCAAGTGAGGCTGTGCCCACACTCCAGGCCAGGACTGCAGGGCACAGGCAGCTGGCACTCACAGTAACAGCAAAGATGACAGGGGCTGCTTTACCCGCTCGAGTGGCACATGCCAAATAGCATCCCTATATTCTGTGAACTTCCGAGACTACAGCTAGCTCAGACACAACTATATGCCACTACTTTGGTGAGACTCATCACGAAAAGTGTCTTTGAAGACTAATTATGCCAAATTTTTCATCCTTGCTGGGAGTGCAGAAGTGCACCTTAGCACTGGCATTTAGCTTCCTCTCCCCTACTCCACCACAGTTCCAAAGATGCTACTCTTAACCTTATCTAATTCACTTACTTCTGAAGCAAACATTTTTTTATTTAAGCAGTATGAAGTAGAAGGAATTTTTAGCAAAGAATATCCTGGTAAAGAAATTGTCCTTAACTAAAACCAGGCATAATCACATAAATATTAATAAAAATGTAAACCACCATAATCTAGCTCTTCTCCAAAGTGTGTTTCTTGATAGGTTCACACTAGGTAGGGTGCAAGACATCTTCATTTTTTCCAGTAATCAGAAACCATGCCCCAAGCCAGTATGTTAACATTATAGTAAAGTAATACTCCTCTTATTTGCTCTGAACAATTGCAACAGTTATGCCTACAAAAGTACAGTAACATCAAAATAACTTGATCATCCTTGAGAAATTTATAGAATTGGTGCATCCACAAATCCATATGCAAGAAGTGCATTGCATGTTTATGGTATATAATGCATAATTCCTTCATTTACAGTTACAAACAACAGCATATGCAATAAGAAACTGTTAAGCAAAATATATCCTGATAATCGGACAACCATGAAAGTTTAAGCCTCTTCAACAATTAACATCTTTCGTAACACTGCTAGAAGCATTAATGAAAATTTAAGTGTGAAAAACGTACATTCTTTATTCTGCTGTTTAGATACAGAATAAAATTTAACTTTTCAGAAAATAAAACTATAGCTACAGCTTTGAGAGCTGTCAGTTCTTTTGAGGATAAAGTACATGCACCTTTTTCCAGTTACTTTATTGCACATAATGTACAGTCATAAATGGTGTTTATTTACATGTGTTTTGGCAATGTCCATGTTTGCTTTTCCCCTCAGAATACATTATTTTCCACAAACAAAGCCTTAAATGTTTCACACAAACTGCCATAATACAAGTCAAAGCATATATGTATATACGTTGCTTTATTGTTGCTGTATTTTCAATTAATTCTACTAAAAGAGTTTCAGATCTGTTAATCTTTGCCTTGGGAGGCAGATTCCTCCCAGTTAGTCTGTTGTCAAAGACGGACACCCGAGCTGCAGGCACCAAGAAATAAGGACTGCAACCCGCTGTGCCTAAGCCCCAGCCCCTATGCAGCACCTGCAATTAGTGCGCAGGCACGGAGAAGGAAGAGCACTGTACTTTCATCAACCAGTTTGATTCAACATTGATTACCACGTGCTAATGTTATGGGTCATGTGTTATTTGGACAGTATTCCATTAAAAGTGTTTTAGAAAAATATATCAAACATATTAAAACAAAACAGAAATTCCAGGAACAATTATGTACTTCCAGGCCTAGGAATGTGTTACTCAGATTCCATTCTGTACAATGTGCTATTTCTGTTAACTGGTATTCTTATCCACACACAAAGAACTCAGTTTTATATACTCCTAAGTATGTTTCCCCCAAGTTAAAGTAATTTCTTAATGGATGGTAACACACTTCAATGTTTCCCTGCATTTTCAGGGCAGAAAACCTTTTAGTGGTCCCCCTTATAAGAGTACAATCTGACAATAAACCTTTTGCTACATATAGATTTTTGACACTCTTTCAAAAGGTATGTTCAAATAAAAGATCAGTATTGTCAGTACACTGAACATATGCTCATTAAAAATACCTGAAGGATGTTCTTGAAGGCACTTTATAATACGCACAAAAATACTCTCAGAGAAACCAAATTCATTGTACTTTGGTACAACAGTTCACTTTAAGATGTGAACAGCATTGCTCAGATTTTATTTTGAAAGGCTTGATGGTATTTTTATTTATATTCTGACCTACTAAAAAAACAAACAAATAAAAAAACCACCAAAAACAACCCACCCTAAGATAAATCCCACTTTATTGGTTTAAAGAGCAATTATCTAATTGTCTTGAATGTATGATCTTTCAAACATTAAGACAATATAACCTCAAAATAATAAGAAAGAAAAATAAGCTAATTTCAGTGATTTAGCAATATTGAAGTCATCCTCAAATTCAGTTCTAAAAACAGTTTGTATCTTTCCTGTAAGCAGGCAAAGTATAAAACAGTTAAATTTTCAGACAGGCACTCAGGTGAATTGAGAAATGCCTTTGGTGGACAACAATAATGAGTATATTATTTTGATTTTAGAGTTTTCCTATTTTTTTTTCTGTCCTTCAGCTTTAAAGTACTATGAAATTTACAGCAACTTTCACTACTGCATATACTGAAGAATGAGATGAAAATGCACTGTGGACAAAGTACGACAGTAGTTAATATCTATTGATAAAAATACAAAATAATAAAAATATTACAGAAAAGCAGTAGTTCTGAGAATAGAAGTATTCTTCAATATAAAACATTAAAGTTTTGTTTCATCTGAATAGTTTCACCTATATTGGACAGAGTACTTCACCAAACTAAATGTGTGCCTCTGATAAAATTCTTTAAGAATATAAATTATTTGCTCTGTAATGACACTTGTTTCATTATCCAGTCAAAAGGTCCTGGTATTATCTGTTGTAAATATCTAATATTGTTATCATCTGCCTATGGCTGAGTTTTAGGATAGCAACATGATCTGTTAAATTTTAAAAAAAAAAATTCTGCACAAGTGAAACTATTCAAAATGTATTGGTATTTTCAGCTCTACCTAAAATTTTTGTAAAACAAAAACTACATGCCACTAGAAAACTAACAAACATCATCAAAGCTAGACTATTTTTCTCCATAAAATAAAGATGCATAAAATTTTAATAACTAGCAATACTGTGAGAACTCTATTTATAAAGTTTTATATTGCATGTATTTCAAGATAAATAGTTTGAAACATCATAAATTAACGGAGGAGTTTGAACAGATTCAGACTCCTTATATGAAATTTTACTATCTACAGGAAAAAAATGGACTTTCAGGAAGAAATCTGTTGACATCTGAAAAGTTATCTACAGCGAGGATCTCCCTCAACATTAGCGGTAATTACTGCCCACTCAAGGTTACAAATCCAGGAGAACTACCTGGGAAATGTAAAAGAGCCTCAGACAGTGTAGTTGTAAGAAAGTTGTAAGAAAGTTGTTTCTGTAAAAATAATTGCATAGATGTACATTCAAAATAGCATTTTCACCATTTCAATTCCCTGCATTCATGTTGCTCCAGTCATCCACAGGGATGAAGATCACATAAAGGCAGCTCTGAAATTTGAAATGGATGCTGCTTGGTAGTTTAGTGAAAGGTATATTTTTGTACCTTCTGCAGTCATTAGGAAAAGATCCAGTTTGACCTTTGGCTTACAGAAGTTGTACTCCCCTGAGCTAGGCAATACTGATAGACTACAGCAGAAGTACCCAAAAAAAGAGTTACTTGAAATAGCGTGGCATAAATAAGGCACTTTTGCCAAAGGATACCCGCAGGTTTTGTATTTCAATGTACAGCAGTTCTATCCAGAAATGTTTTGTGCTTAGAAATGTCACATGATGCAACAGTGAATCAGGTGCCAAAACCAACAAATCACAAATTACTGTGAGATTAACTGCAACCTCTGAATGGTTCAACAAAGAATCAAACTGGTTTCTGTACACCGTCACGATTTACCAATACACTGGCATCTTTTGCTCTTATGCTGTGAGCCAAGAGTAATTATTTTAGAGAAAGAAAAAGAAAGTGTGGAATTAGTAATGCAGATGCTGAAAGGCAAGTGGCGAGACTCTACAAGAAGAATGCCTCAAAAAATGCTACTTTGTTCCCATTTCTACTGGCACCTATTCCCCAAGGTAAAAGGCCAGAATGACCAAAGCCAACTTAATAGTAGTGTGCAGAATGTCAGCTGACAAACAACATAAAAACAAGTCACGCTGTGTTATCTGTGGTCACGTTCTTCAGGGTTAGTCCAGTAACTCAAGACTTTACATTCTTCTGTCTTTATTTGTTTATTTTAATTAAACATGTAATGGTTAATAAACAGACATAGTCCAGAGTTAGTAGGTTGGTATTATAACATTTATTAAAATAATGCTATGGGTTAATAGAAACAGCAAAGAACCAAAGAATTAAAATGCAAGCTATGTAAAAACCCAACTAAAACCCAAATATGTCTAATGTATTCATCCAGTAGCTAACTAAAAGCCCAAGAAAGACAACACTCCCAATATAATAAAGTACTGCAAAACAATTGGCAATTTTTCAGTTATCAAAATTGTGGGTTTTGCATTTTGCATCCTTTTTTCTCAATCAGGAAAAAAATTCTTTTGAATGTTATATAACATACATATAAAACAAGATAGAAAAATACATTATAAACTTGTAACAATGGCTGTAAATACATTATCTTACATGTTTCTCATAGGCAATAGGTTGGTTATGGTACATACATAGCATGAAACTACTAAGATAATAAAGAATAGACAAATACATGTCATCTGTACGGTTACATACAAGCGACACTCCCATCTACCCACTCTAAAAAAATTACATAATACTGTCAGAAAGAAGTCTTAAAACTACTTATTTTAATAAAGAAAAAGTCATTAAAGAATGATAATACTGAGAACCAAGGCATTCAGAGATTTCAAAAGTCATGCTTTTTTTTTAAGTTGATCCAAAATTTAGTCAACTAAGTTTTCAGAAGTTTGTTCAAGCAAACATTACTTTCACATGTCACACATCTATTCCATACACTTCCCCTCCCCCCCAGTAAAAGACCTTTGATAAATGTCTAAAATGTCCAGGTTTTATCATAGTTGAGATGAAACTGGATCAAATACTGGTATTGTTTTAGCAAATCTCTCTTCAAATGTTCGAGTGTCGCAAGTTTATTCAACCAACCAACCAAAATAAAATCAAAATGGCACAGCATATACTGTAAATAAAATCAACACAACTGTATGTGTAACAGGAAGACAAAGCCGGTGGCACAATAAACAAAACTCTAGCTGAATACGAAAGGATGAATGTCTATTGCATAGTAAATAAACTGATAATTATTTCCAGGTGAGACAAGATGTTAGATGAGGTCACCATGCAGGTGCTTAAAAATGTAAGCCCTCTTAGCTTACTATTGACCTTTCATTTGGAAGCTGTGAAGATTTGCAGGAGGAGAATAAGTTGACAAGAGGGGAATAAAATTATCACCTGATATTTGCCAAGTTTAGTACTGAGCCCCACAAAGCAATACTTAATGTTTTCAGAATTAAATACTGTGCGTTCAACAGCTTCAGCTCTTGCAATTGCCCAGCTATTTGAACCTCATGTAGAAACAAGGGTTAAAAATAAAGTATAGCTGGACTTCAAATGGCTGAAGTCCCTCTCCTGCTTATCTTTTGAAGAAAAGCCAATGGGCCAGATCTAACAACAGTCAAAAGACGAGCTGAAAACTCGTCTTTGGAACTGTAACTTCTGTGCTGTTTGCCACTGCAAGAACTGTCTGTGAAAACGGGGAACGTGCTCAGTAACTGACTGAAAACTCGCTAAGCACTTTCAGTTTCATTATCCGCAGAACATGCTTCCTGCGTGGTGCCGAAGCCTACTATAGTTGATGTAGATTTATTTCAACCAAAATCAAGAAAACTCTCCATCCCTGAACAAAAATGACATAACTTCCAGCTCTACAAACATTTGTCAGCTAATAATCTCCTTTAGCATGAGACAGTCTGTATCACAGAACCCTTTGGTTTACGTTGCACAAGTACGGCATTTGCTATGATTTAAAAAGCAGAGTGGTTGAAATAATAATGGGCTGGTTTGATGAAAACTTAGCAAATACTTAATGAGATTTTGGCAAAGTCATATCACACTAGTATGGCAAAAATCAGGTAATTAATATGGTCAACTCATCATTTGTCTTCCCTCACAGCTTCTTTCACATACTGGGCGACTGAGTGGCATGCAGTAACTTGTCTGAGGGAGAAGCTGATTATACAAGACATTTGACTAAATGACCATGAAGAAAATAAGGCACTTCCTTTTCTTTAGACTTATTCCAATACTTAAAAAATAAAAAAGAAAGACTAAAAGGCTCTTTTGGTCTTTTGTTTCTTGACAACCACCAGAAAAAATCATTTAATGAAATAAAGGGTTTCTTTGTTCTTTTTTTCTTTTTTTATAACACTTGAAAGTATAAAATGCTACATTTCCAAAAATATATTTTTTTTTCTGCACCAGCACCCTTGTATAGTAAAAGTATCTACTTTTTTGTTCATTTTGTTTCAATGCACTACACTTTATCTACAATTTCATTACATGTATACAGCAAATAGGCAAGCATGGCTTTTACATCCTTAATGAATTTTTTTCTATACAGGGAGGTTTAAAAAAAATATTTGAACAGTTTGCCCAGTAATGTGACACATAATGCATGTACCTTGTTCTCATGTAATCTTCCAAGGAGATTAAAATATGGTTAAAACAATTTAAACTCGTATTTCGCTTTAATAGTGTTGCTGTTTTGTTCTCTGCATTAATGTAGTTCTGAAAAGTCATCGTAATCTGCATTTCGTGGCACACTTTCCTTTAAAATGTCTAATTTGGCAGGCAATAGAAAAAAGGCTGCAACATCTGCCCTTTGAGGGCACTGGTAGTGACTGAAGAGCGTATCAAATTTTGAATACTTTTTGGAATCCCTTACCCAATGACATCCCTGACCAAAGGTTCATGCATGATGCATCATCACACAGTACATTCAGAGAGAGCTTTGACTGTTTTTTTGTTTTTTTTTTTTTTTCTGAGAAGAAAAATATTCCTAGAAGTCTCTCACAGTAACTGCCTCTGTCATCGGGTAGTTAAGGGACATCTGTCTCCATCTCGTGCGAGGCCTCCTTACCGTTCGCTTGGGGCGGGACACTAGAGGATGATCAGTGCGGAGGGATGAGTTGGACCTTATTGCTTTACTACTATTCAGTGCAGGTTCTAGAACCACTTTCACCCAAACAGGAGAACAACAAAAAGCGGAGTTGGAGGACAACAATTTCTTTGTCTGTTTTGTTAGATGGTAAGACGAACGGACAAGTGCCCCAGCTCGCTGCACTGAAGACAGGCAAGCAAAGGCGTTTACCAGTTAACTGATCAGCAGGCAGGCATGGTCAGGTCATCATTGGGTGAAGAGTTCAGAGGTCAGAAGGTCATAGGTTAGTTGCCGGTGGCGGCTGGGTGGTTAGAAACAAAAAAAAACAAAACAAAAAAAAGAAAGAAAAGATAGAGAAGAGATTAGTTCCAGCTAGTGACGGCTTAATGACAACATGAAAACTAATCACAACTAATAAAAAAAACAAGCATGTTTAATTCTGACATACTGATCGACACCATCTACAGAATGCAATAAAATCATGACAGCCCTCCATCATGATTTGGACACGTGAAGGAGAAGCCCACTCCCACAAAACCGGTTAACAGGAGAAATAGAGATAAAATATGACTAACGACTAATGGTTAGTAGCAGTCGATGAAGGAAATTGGAAAACAAAAAACAATGAACAGTTTTTGAACTGGGTAGAAGATTTCTGGAACAACAGTCAGTGCACAGCATCAGTATCTGACTGCTATTAAGCATTAGTACCTCCCCAGGTGCAAGCATTAAAGCAACTATTAATGATGGATGTGATTATTAATAACTGGTTGTTAAAAGAATGGAGTCATCTAAGGAATTCTGGACTTAGAGAAACAATTTGGTTCAACAAACTATGGGCCAAACAAAGGGTTTTTGTTCAATAAATTTTTTATTGCCTTTCATTTATTCTATTTACAAACAACATGGAATTTCTTGGCCTCATGATACAAAGCAATTCTAAACTGTAGTCTAGCAACGTAGGCATCATCGTGGAAACCAGGAAAACGCTCAGCCTGCGACTATAGCCAGCATTTTCCTGTTCGAAATACTATTTTACACATATAGGACACTTATAAAATGCACTTGCATGTAAACACTGTAAAAGTCCTGCCATTTTAAAGTCTATACTTAAAAAGCTCTAAGTACATGAAAAAATAGAGAAAATATCTAATTGATACTAATAAGGCATTTTAAAACTACAAACAGCTCTCTTTATTCATTTTCAAAGCTAATACTCTGCAAATACAATAAAATCTGACATTTCATATACATTCCTGCTTTATATTTTTATATTTTAAAAGAAGCCACCTGTAAATACTATTTTCTTTTGCAAAAAAAAAGGAAAAAAGAAAAAACCAACAAAACAAAAAAATAAAATCCAAAACCACAAACAAATTACAGTAAAACATAAAAAAGTTCTCAAGTGGAAAGTTATCATTCCCAATGTTCTTGAGCTATTCCTTCTTTAATCAATCTTTCGCATTCTCCTTCACCAAACTTGGTCCACTTAACAGTAGTATGATTTTTTAATATATTTTTTTAAGACTCATTCAACAGCTTAATTAGACCTAATAAATTCTGAGGTTGATAAAAGTTTCTGTACTGTTGCCATTTTGACTAAGGCAGAGGAGATGAAAGTGAGAAAGGTATTCAGTGCAAAGTCAGATTTGTGCCATTACATAAAATGAAGTCCAGTAGGTGTAATATTCACAGATAGCATTGATTGAACAATCTTTCTTGTGGGTTCATTTACTTTCACATAATAAAAATGGCCTATCATTTAGGATACAGTTCATAACACTACAAAAAATTACTACTGTAACATAAATGAGACCAAACGCTCCCTGAATTTTTTTTCAGAATCATGCTAAGTGGGATTTGTTTAAATTAAAACAGCTGTTTCAATAAGAAGAAAAAATAAAAATAAATATTTTATGTGGCACAATCTTACCACTTTACAGGTATACTAGAAACGGACTCTTAAAGCATTTTGATACTCATTACAATTTAGATTAAAAGGTATTAAAATTTATATATAAATTATGTGAAAATTGGTTTGGATAAAAAGATTGAGAAAATTCTCAGCATTAATATTTCTTGTGGAGTTTAAAATGAAAGCAAGCTACCTTTAAAAAATACCAGTACACCTGTGATACATCCTCTGCCAAGTCTCTGGCCTTCTACAGTACACACAGGTTTGTCAACTGTGCAACACCATTTACAGTTTATTACAATTAAACCAGTCAGTCTCTCTGTTATCTGAATCAAATTCAATGTTGTATTATTTATAAACTGGGAGTTTATTCTGAGTTAAAATGAGCTATATTTTCCAACCCTTCACCAATTCTACATGCTTAGTTGTAAAACATTTATACATCTGGGGATTCTTGCTTTAAATGCAGTGCTTATCTCAGGAAAAAAAACCCAAACCCCAACAAAAACTAAAACTATGCAGAGAATAAAAAACTACTTAAAAAGTGAATGCAGTAGTACTACTAAGTCATCTGAGAGTCAATTTAGAATTAAAAAAAACCCAAAAAACCAAAAAAACAACAACTTTAGACCCGATGAATGCAAAGATAGATTTAGTGACATTTAACTATGTAAAAAATTTTTCCACACTGGAAAAAAAAGTATTTCGGTTTGCTGACATTGCTTTTCCTGGCCATAGCTATAGAAGTATCTTGGTGACAGACCAACCAAATAGGTGAATATGGCAAATACTGATAGTATTTTAATTCTACAACATAATTTTAGTCAATTAAAGAAATTTTTATTGCTGAACAAAGTTGTCTCCAAAACCTTTTGTGAAAATTTTAGATCTGTGCAGTGGTAACCTAGGATTTAAAATTCAAAATACATTGAAGTTCAGATGTAAAATTAACTTTGTGTAAGTTTCTTAATACACACTAGGATTATTTAGATAAGACTTTAAAATAATGTTCTCCTGAAACATCAGCGTGATTTTCCTTAAGAAAGAGGTATGCACGAGTTATTCCACAGGAAAAAGACGTGTATTTATTTATCGAAGACAGTGGGTTTCCAATATTGCTAGAGATGAATGCTGTTCTATCAGAAAATTTCTGCATTTTAAAAGAAAGTGAAATTATACCAAAAATTAAATTAATTTTAAGTGACCCAGATGAAACATCTAGGCCCTTCAAAAAAATATTTAAAATCTATGTTGAACAAATGTTACAATGATAAACTACAAATTGGTATTTTCTCCATGAAAACACCCCTATCCTCACTTTATCAGTGTATTTACTAGTTGTCTCAGTTAAATATCTAATTACACAAAAAGGTAGCCACATCTGTCACCTTAAACTACCATTGCAGATCATGAAAGACCATTAGCAAAAACTGATTTTTGCAACATTAGGTCAAACTGTCAAAGACAAATGCTTACCACCTATTACTCTTGACTGAGATAGAAAAAAAATTAGAAAAGATTAAAACCTATTTCCTCTTTTAGTCTTTTTTTTTGGTAAATATGGGCTATGACCTTCAACTGATTATATCCTGTTGCCCCATTGAAGAGTTCTTAAGAAATGAGAACAAGCCAATGGGCTGCAAATAGTGTGCAGCGATATAAAACAATTTCATGGAAAACTAAAGTAGTGTCTTGTATCAGCTTCACACTTTCTGTAAAGCCTAAGATCATATCAAAGATAAAAGTGTTACATAAATATAGGAAATATCCAGGAGGGCCCTTTTTACTGTATTGACCAGAATCTGTATTCTCCCTTGTAGTTAATTTATGGAAGGTTATGAGAAGTGAAGTGTAGTCAGTGTTAGGAGATGTCAGATCTGTCACTGGAATTTGGCTTTTGAATATTACACTATCATGGAAACCTGCACAACATTGATTTGGATGAGAGCAGAATAATAATACTTGGAACATAATGCTTTGCATCCTCAAAGCCCTGTACAAAACAAGAATCCCCACAACACCCCTGTGAGGTAGGGAAGTATTATTATCCTTATTTGACCAATGGGAAACCATAAATGACTTGCTGAAACCCACAGTGAGTCAGCAGCAGGGATGGGTAAGAATTCATCCCCGACACTGCTTCCTAGCCAATGTCAATAAACCGAAAATATCAGTTTTCTCAATAAGCTTAAACACTTCATTCAGGGGTCCAAAGGCATGACACTTGAGGAACAGGAGAAAAATGAAGATTTACTTTCCATTCAAGGGTTAAAGAGAGATGCCCAAATATTGGATGTCATCTCAGCAACAGGTCTTCAAAAGTTGTTTCTCCTTCAGGTTACACATTTTAGCAGCAAAAGACAAATACCAAGAAACAGATTTTGGAAAAAAACGAACAACAAAAAAAAAAAAAAAAAAAAAAAAAAAAAAAAAAAAAAAAAAAAAAAAAAAAAAAACAAAAACAACAACAACAAAAAAAAAACCCAACCAAAACACCCTCCTTTTCCCTACCCATACTAATTCAAACTCAAACAACTTTTGAAGTTATCTTCACAGCCCTTACCTTTCTGAATTCAGTTAGGTATC
The DNA here is from genome assembly GCA_013397775.1 of Eulacestoma nigropectus. NCBI lineage: Eukaryota > Metazoa > Chordata > Aves > Passeriformes > Eulacestoma > Eulacestoma nigropectus. The sequence continues at coordinate 674,449 of VZTE01000634.1, forward strand.
TGAGAACATGCATCCTCCTCATAATATACAGTACAGTGGCTCAAAAGTTTATTGGAAAAAAAGGAATCTAAATCTTCAGATTTCTCCAAACACAGACAGGAGGCATTTATTCCTTTACTTCTTTCTCATTAAGCAACCATCCATTCATTTTATTTTGCAACACCAATCTGGTATTTCCACACCAATTAGAGGAACGAACTGGGGGGTGGCGGGGGGAGTGGGGAACATGACCAAATCAATTATTGCAGCACTGATTTCATAGCGTTTCCTGATGCAGATAGATATTTCATTCTTAAGACTGAATCAGTTATAGAATTTCTGTTAAATATATCAAAGTATATATATTTAATTGAGCTGGGAAAGCCAAGTTTAGAATTTTTTTTTAAAACCATAAGCATTCCCAAAGCTTTAAAGTATTAACTGTCCAGGTTTTTGAGAAAAATGATGAATGGGTCAAGATAGGGTATTTGGTTAACCAGCTGTGGTGTTGCAAATCTCATGTACACTCAAAGCACTTCTTACAAACAAGAACTGCAGAACTAAACTAACCTCGGTCTGCGGTCACAATCCTTTGGTAAGGATGGACACGCATATCGTGCCTTCGAACTTTAGTAGCCACCGCACCTAGTTAAATTGCAATTACCAAGACAAAGTTAGAAAACATTCACAGAAAACATTAACAGCAGGTTTATCAAAATGGATTTAAATGATCATTAACTACAAAAGTTCATTTTAAGAAAAACAACAAGTTAAGGCACAGTAGTTTCAAATCTTAATCTTAAAAAGAAGTTTATCTGTGCAGATTAATATTGCATTTATTTTAAACATCCTGGCCTTAACCTGTTTAATCCATTCATTTACAATCCCAAAATTACAGTATTTCATGAAATCTATTAGACCCAAGCACATTTAAGCTTTACTAGTCACATATTCACTGAAGTGCCTTTCTTGCAGCAGGACTATTTTAAATAATGCCATCTTTAATACTGACAACTATTTGCTAACCTTAATATCACTTCCAGTTCTACCACAAAAAAAAGTTTTAAAGCAATTCTTCAAGCCTACAGATTGTGATTTTAAACTTTAAGTCAATAAGTATGAACTGCAATGAATTAGGTGATTAGTAAAGCAAACACTATATAGAACACTTAGCAGTCAGTATACTACTATACACTCATAAATTACAGCTACTCTGTAATAATAGGACCTAGTCCAAATTAATAGCACTATTTTATTTTAAATCTATGTGCAAAAAGTGCAAGTAAGTCACTGACTGCTAGGCCAAGCTTTTTTCAAGGCTGCTGAAACTAAGCATTTGTTAAAATTCAGATCTGATGAAGGATCAGTTAAGACCGTTCTTGAATTCTTAGCCTTTCGTTGGGAAAGCCATACCTGAAGATAAAAGGAAGGGAATTGAAAGTTAGTCACCAACTAAAATTTGATCTCAACACTAACATCCCCAAAAATACTGATAGGGATGCATTCCTCTGCCATTTTTAACAGAATTATTTTAAAACACCTTAAAGGTCCACCATAAAAATGGACAAAATACTATAAATGAGAATGAGCATATAACAAAATAAAACTCAACAAACCCCAAATTTAATACAATTAACTCTATACAATTGCTCAGATAATAGAGCAGATGTATTAAGAGTTATTGATTCTAGGCAGCTTAAGTGGGAGTGTGGGGTTTTTTTCCCTGCTCCCTCTTCCTTTTGTAAATAACATTTTCTTGATGAGGTCTGTTTTGGGCAATATACCTCCCATAGTTAAGCCCAAGAGTATACAATGGTTTCAGATGCCATTTTAGAAGCAATTTTTATTTTTCCCTCCTATCTCTTTATAGAAAATCCTATGAGAAATCGAAGTTCCTTGCATTGTAATAAACTTTACTCTGGAATGATGTTTTTATTTACTTGCTATTAAGTGAATTCAGGAGAGGGGTTTGTCACTAACCACTAAGAGCTGATAGCTACTTTGATGAACTCTCTAACTGTGGCTTTACCCCAGGACGCACCACAAGTGGACTCACAGATTAGGGGTAGAAGAGCTAGCGAGAATATTTACATATTTGTGGGAAATTATTAAAAGATAACATTATCATATGCTCACTGAACTTGGCTATGAGTTAACTGACAACAACCATAAACTGACAGACGTACTGCATACTTTTGTCCGACTAGAATTTTTGGTATTGATTCACTAATCCTGCAAGACAGAAGCCTGAAACACATTTTCTTTTTTACTGTACATGATGTGTACATGCACACACAAAGGTAATTCACCAAGTATCTGTCACATGAAACACTGATTTTTTGCAATACTTTCAACAAAATACTGACTTTGAACCTTATTGTCCAGCGTTCATTACAGATGTTTAGAAGTTGTGTAAATCAATAACTGCCACTGAACAAACTAAGATCAAAGTCCTATTAAATCAACATTATGCAGCACCAAGGTCATCTGCAATTCAGAACAAACTGAAGAGAAAAGATTATTTAGATTCTGTAGAGGGTAGGGAAGGAAGAAACTATTGGAACTGCTTGTTCCCTATTGGCCAGTTAACTAAATTGTCATGGCTGCTTTATCATTCTTGCCTTCACACACCAAGTCAGTGGTCTGAAATATTAAAAATGATGGACATTTCAATGCAATGTATATAAAAGAAGCCATCAGTAAAGTTGCTAATTTTATCATCCTTTGGTCAGAACTTGGTTTGCCTTCTATTCATTCACTGAAATAATTTTCTGCTCACATTATGATTTAGAGCTTTCTGACACTGAGGAGAGATTTAGCAGTTGCATACTAAATAAAGAAACAAAAACTCCAACTGAATCAAGACTTTTCCACTCCCTCCAGTTTTGCTACTAATACGATATAGCAAAATAGGAAGTCCTCTCTTCCAAAGACTTCTGGTTGTTAATTTATGTTAAAGAGAATACAAACTAATCTGTTATTCATGGGAGCCCAGATGACATGGAAAAGATGTCAACTTGTATTTAGCTGGTTTTTTCCCCTGCCTATGTATCTACCATCTAATATCATACAAACATGAAGATTTTATTTTCGGTAAATTCATTAATATAAACTAAGCACACATATTCAGGAATGCCAAAAACATTTAAAAAGTTCTAAGAGCTGCACCATTTTAGCAGCTCTCCTAGGCGGTTTTGATATACCTGAGACTAAGTTTGTTGCTTCAGATTTTTTCTTTAAGCTTCAGGAACCTCTACCTTGCAAACACAACAGAAGCATAAGCAATGCATTCTCCAGTCATTCACATACGAAGATCTTACCTAATACACCACTAGGTTCAATAGGGTACTCAAGGATTGATGTAGCTGGTGCCAGCGTGTAGGGGTATTCATATGGTGTGTAAATTAAACCGGCCTCGGGTCCGGGTGGAACTATTGCAGCGGTGGGATGAGGAGTTCCGTTTGGCATGACAGCGGTTTGTATTTGTCTGATCAAAGGCATTATGGTAGGGCCAGCTGGCGTAGGAGTACGCAGGGCAGCTGGTGGGAGAACAGGCGCAGGCCCAGTGATAATCCTTGGAGCCTGGGCTGTTGCTGCAAGAGAAAAGGCAAGGGCTGCTACAGTAAGCAAAGAAATTCAGAGGAAAGTATGGAGATAGCAGTACAAAACGTGGAAAGAACGGGAAAAAAAGGAAAAAGTAGGAAAGAAGAAAAATAAAAGGAAATCATTAGTACATGCGCTGATCACACAGTGCCAAAGCACACCATTCAAATGCAAACAGCTTTCCATTTTCCAGTGTGATTAAGTATGAACATGCAAAATAAAAAAGCCATTGTAAAACAGTGAGGTAGATTTCTCAAACAGGTTACACAGCACGAAAGCTCCATTTAGACCACATTTCTTCATTTATGCTATCAAGACTGCATGAGACCGAGATGCATGCAGGAAATACAAGGAAAATACTGTCACAATCAAATACAGAGTACAAAATTTAGTGCATCTATAGAGTCCACAGACACTCAGTTATGCAGAGCTGCTGTATGAGTCTAGAGTTTTTATATGTCTTAAAACTGTATTTAAACATATACACAATTCCCATTTCCAGGATCAGCGAAGTTCAAGATGACCTAGAAACATGAATTGGTCCTGTCCTACTCTAACATGAATAATATAGGTTTAAATTTTATTTCCGTACCAAATTTCACCACTTAAGATACTTCCTTTGTATCAGAAGTTCACTATGGCCTTGCTGAAGTTGAAGAAAATAGGTGGTTTTTCTGTTTTAGTTTGGTTTTTTGTTTGCTTGTGGTGGTTTTGTTTGTTTTTTGAAGTGGTGCTAGAACATTTCATTAAGTGTTATTTGAAGCTTGTTGGCACACCAGATGAACAACAACTTAAGCACTAGCACATCTGCTGGTAACAGTCAATCTTAAAGGCTTGTAATTTATGTATTTCTATGCACTACTGTTGATCTACATTGATTTAATTAACTTACAGGTGGCCTGAAAAGAGAAATGTGGCGAAGTTTCTCAGATTTGAGACAGGTGCATTTTAAAAATTATTTTTATTTTTTAAACAAAAATGCTCAGATATTTTAAAAAAGGCACTCAAATGTTTTTATTTCCTTTCGTAAACAGAAATAAACCAGTACAGCTTCTACATCCTCAACTTTTCAGTAAAATTGAAACACAAGGAGTGAAATTGTCATCAAATAATGGGTATTAGTGTGGCAATCTCTAGTCAAAAGATAAATTGAAAATTCCATCTTCCCACTTACACTGATACAATAGACCAATGGGAACAGACCAGACAAAGAAATTGCTCAAATGGATAAAAAATTTTCTGTGCAAAAGTTTGCATCAATTTAAGCTACTTTGAAAGCTATTTTACTCATAAATCTGCAATAATTTAGAGACTACCATATATTTAAAACTGATCTAGTTTTAAATATCACAGTGTTCATTAGGGCCGAAAGATTTACCATTACCATTGTAGTGGTAAAAGCTCTTGCTTATGTCTCTTTTCAAATCAGAATAATTCCACTGGTGTAAGCACTCTCAAATTGACCTAACTGCATTCCAACCTTTAAACATATTCAACACTGAAACGGGGACTGTGTGGAGAAACAAATTTGCAAATATCAGTAGGTCCTTAGTGAAAAGACCGATTCAACTGTGCTTACATTTGACATCTGTATCACAGCTACAGCAAAAATGTACTTTTGAACAGCATCAGCAACTATATTTTCAGGAGGAGAAATTAGATTTTCAACTGAAGAAAATAATTTGTATCACACATAATAGGTATATGCTTTCATTAGTAGGTGCGTGTAATTAATTTTCAGGTGTAAACTTGTGCATACATGCGTTTGCAAAAGCATTTTCACACAAATGTAATGGAAGTAATTGTAAAAATGGCTCATTACATCACTGATCCCTGTGAACTCAGCTGTGAAATCAGTTGATGAATTGTTGGTAAAACATAACATTGGGGGTACACATGCAAGCAAGATGAAAGGAAGGAATATAATACAGAAAAATGTATTCACAGTATCCTGAACATCTGTAACATTTTAAAATTAAATCTCTAAAAATAAAAATACAAAGGAGTCAACTGTCCTTTATATGCTTTATGGAAAACTGATTGTAAAATAGAAAAATCCGGCTTAAAGGCTGAGGTTTTCTATACTATATATTTGTAAATATTTCAACCCATACATACTGTTAGAAAAATAATGGGGGCAAGAAACAAGCTAAAAAAAAAACCCAAACTGAAATAACTTATCCCCCAAAAATCTTTTGCAACAGCTACCTAACAGTTTTGTTGGGTTCTTACTGCCTTCTATGCTCCAACATAAGTTGCCATTGTACATTTTCCAAAGGTAGCTTTAAGATTCAAAACCTGCAAACACTTCTATGGCATTGACTCTTGAGCTTATGACATGCTTACGTGATTTGATGTTGGCATCTCTGTAGGTGCCATTCAGAATTGCAAGCTCCATCAGCTGCATCTTTTTAAGGCTGTCTTCTCCTTCTGCCTGCATATGAAAAAAATGGGAAGAAAGTCAGGATTATGAACTCACTAGTGCACAAGATCTAAGTGACCTGAATAAAACTGTTCAAGTTTTAACCAAGCAAAATACCTGCTTTCCATTAGTGACAAAAGCAGCAAGCTTTGTCACCTTTTCCACAAAATTAAGTGGAAGTTGCCTGTTGACTATCATTAAGTCTTGTTGAAAAATATCTTAGAAGAGTTTTTGGAAAAGGCTCATAACACAGATTATAATAATTAAGGATTAAATGTAAGTTATTTTTGCTAGAAATCATTTAAGGAATTTTTTTCTCAAATATACTTTCACATACTCCTAAAGGTATCTTTGAAAAAACTGTATTATTAGGCAGGAGGAAGAACAGACATCACAAATTTTAAGCACAGCAATTTATTGTAATTTGCTCCACTATAGCCAATACTGACTACTGGGGGGTGGAGGCAACGAAAAAATAAACAACACTCTTTACTAGCTTTCCAGACAGGATATTGACAACCACCCTGAGGCTAAATACCTAATTCTGGCACATGTAGATGTATTCTGACGAGGATACAACTGCTATTTACACAGCATACACTACTCTTGGTTTTGCTTCAATAAAAGCTACTTCCCTGAAGTTACCTACTCCATTGGTATTGTGCAGGTTGCATAAATATTTAGTGTTCAGTAGAAAAATGCCCACTTTTTCAGTTAAAAATGAAAACATTTTTAACAGTATAATTTCATTTTTAAGACCAGAGATTTTCTGATCTGTCTTTCCAGAAATACTACCATTTGTTTAGTCTACACTCTATTGAGCAGAAAATGTGATTATGATATTGGAAACCCGAGAGGGATGGTCAACACCTACTTTAATGTTAGGCTACCACCTTGCCTCTTGTATGGAATGCCATCGCTGAAATTCCTAAGTCAGATGCATAAAAGGGCAGCTTTCCTGTGAGCTGCACTGCATTCTTCCTTTGCTAAACTGGATTTCTTACATTTTTATCTACTCATACAATATTTTCTGGGTATTTGGAACAGCATTTTCCAAGTTAATGAGCTTGTTATACACACTTTACTCCCAAACTATGGATTAGTAATTTACTAAACTCCAAGGCAAAAATAGTTTTCAAATTTTATTTAAGCAAATACAGTACTTATTGTGAGGTATGCTCAAGGGCCATAACCCCTTGAAAAGGTAACTTTTAGCAGCTGATTTTTATCAACAACTCAAAATCAACATGGTAATATGGGTCAACACTGAATTCCTTTCAAATGTCAGAAATTGAAAGTCTTAACCGTATACTGAGGACTTGCATAAACACCAAGACTACCACACAGTAAACATTCAGAATACACTGAAAGTTAGACATTTTCTTTATATGTTAAATACTGTATGACAAGGCAAGCTGACACTAATACTAAAACAGTAAATACACATTCAATTACCATCTTAACTAGAAATTAATTGTACAGTTAAGTACTGAACAACCCAGAAAAGTCAGACACCATAGTCCCATAGACCCTCTGGAATACAAAATGTGCCGATTCTAGCAATCTTAACATGACACGGAACAGATTTACAATTTACATGCAAAATAATTTTATCTTCCTTTTTTAAGAAACTATTTTTCTATTGCATCTTTGCTGGTAAATTACCTAGGCAATCATGACACAATAAAACCAATTCCAAATCTATTTCCCTACCCAGAGCTCACAGATTTTTGTCATTCTGGGTATACCTTATCAAAGTTATTTTTGAAATACAGATTTTTTTTTAACATAGTGATTAGTCTTTTCCCCTCCCCCATAAGTTGTACTTCGTTATTTGCCTTTTGTTCGCATTCATGTATTTATTTACTTGAAAGTGTGTAACAAGAAAACCTCCTCACAGTGTCAGCCGCATCTCCCATATAGTTCCATTAATGTTACTAAAATTGCTCACTTCCTCCAAATAAGACCTTCAGGTGATTGATCTACACCATTAATGACTCTCAGTAAACGCTGAATATTACATTCCACTTGCTGGGATAATTTTAGTAACCCTAATCCCAGATTTTGCACCACAGTGAATATTTCCCAATATAACTATTTATAGGATAATAATTTTAAGACAGAAAATATTTTTACCCTTTTGGCATGGGCAAAAGGAGATATAAGTCCAAGTAATCATTCTTACTTTAACCCTTTCCTATAGGTCACTACTGCTTTCTATTAGAAAAGATTACTTAGGTTTTGCAAAGTACGTTTATGAAAGTAACAGTGGACTTAATCAAACAAAGCAGATCAAGTCCTTTTATTTTTGAGATTTACTTCTCTAGATTAAGCTCAGCAGTTGATAAACTTCTTTTAAACAGACCCCAAAACACAGCTTAAAATTTTCCCTTAAAAACTGTATCAGTAAAAAAATCAGAGATGCAAGATGGGGCCTTGCATTACCAGACATCAACACTGACTTCTGATACTTTGATTTTTAAAGCATTTATTAGATAGAAGAAAAACCCCAACCCAAACAAAAACCCAACCCCACCACTTTAAAAACACGTGTAGTGCTGACCACAAGGTCATCGTTCCGACTCCTCCCAGAAGATGGCACTGTTTGTTGCACAATGCTATCTCTGCAGGACATGGGTGCTCAGCACTGCTTGCACCACCCTACCAGTGCTGCTCAAAATCCTGCCACCCCGTCGCACCCTGAACTTGGAATAGTCATTCGCCACCTCTGCTCAAGGCGAAATCACAGAAGCGGCCAGGACCCTTTGGGACACGCTGTCGTGTCCTTCATTCTCTGGTACCAAACTCTCTACTTGAACATCCTTCACCAATAGGCAACCCCTCAAATTTCCAAGAGCTGCAACAGAGCAAGGGGCACATGTTTTTCCCTGCCCTATTCTCTCACTTCTTTGCTGACAGATGATCAAATGAGGCACATGAGATCTATCTTAGCTCCAGGCATTCCTGCAGGCACTCTCTGTTAAAGCAAAGAGAGGTTGCATCAGGGATACAAGGGCAATCTCTAAAGGGACAGTACATTACCTGTACAATAGCTGCAACAAAGCTCAGTCATTTGTACCAAAAGGAAGCTACTTTGAGCAAACATCAATAAGGTCACTTAAAATCAGATTTGCATTACTAAGTTGAAACTCAAGTGATTGACTCAAACCTCTCATCCTCTTAAATCTCCAGTGCTTTCCTTGTATTTATCATGTACAATATAACATGCACATTAAAAAAAAAGCCTTAAATGGTATCTCGAAACCTAATTCTTTAAATGTAAGCACCTACTTGCAAATGCTTACTGAATACAAATAGGGAAGAGATGGAAGCAGTAAATCCTAGCAAAGCCAACTGCGCACAGACGCCACTGGGGTGCCGGTTCTGTGAACAGCTCACAGCTCAACTCGACTTGGGCTAGCAATAAATAGACCTAAAGGAGACCAAATGCCAGTGAGAACTAGCATTTCAAGTAACTTGCTTTCTAACCTTTATCAGTGTAGGATTAATAGTTGCAAGGCTCAAAACACTAGTAACAACAAGTGCCACCTACATGAAGTCTCTGGGAAACACTTGCTAAAAAAACACAATTTCAAACTAAACAGACAGTGCTGACCATACAAATGCCCAGTTAAAACCACAACTCTCTCCCTTACTTTAGACAATATTGACAGTTGCACCTAAAAAAAAAAACAAAAAGGAATGCAGTTTATTATATAACAGCTATTAGTAAGAGCTTGTTTCATGTCATGAAATGGGGAGCTAAGATAAAGCATTCCAACTAATTATTTTTATTAGCAATGTCCAAGCCAAATTTCAACCTCAGATATTCCAAAACCTTCAGAAAATCCTTTCTTTTTAGGCACTAAAATGCCTCTGATTCTCGTGTGCATACAGTGTTCCCTGAAGAGTACCATACAGTTTAATTTCTTACTTATACACAAAACATACATACACTAGATACATTTGTTATCCAGGTGGAAGACAGACAGGCATGCAGACTCCAAAGGTAAATGCCTTCATTGTGCAATGTCAATGAAGGACTTCAGCAGATGACAACTTTTCAGAGGTGAAAGGTGACCTGCTAGATTCTGCGTACAGTCAACTCTGAGAAGCCTGTAACAAATTACAGCGGAGAAGGAAATAAAGATACTATTCTAAAGAAGGATCAAGCAGCAGTGTTTAGGATAGAGCAGAGATCCATAAGCTAGCATTCAGTGGAGACAGCCAGTATGCCCTGCCATACTGCTGCCAGACCCAAAAGGAACATCACTGCAGCTCAGGTAACTCAGAAACCAAACAATCCACTCACTTGTGCCATAGCTGGGTCACCTTACTCTGACAGAGCTTCTCGAGCCTTACAGTCTCATGCACGTAGGTCTCAAAATGTTCTCTGATTCTCATTGTTACCAGGGCTGGAAGGGAAGGCTTTCAACATATCTCTATGCACATGGGTGCTTTCCCCATATAATGCTCAATTTTCTTTTAAAGTAACTGCTTTGGAAAATATAACAGATACAATTTTTTTATACATTCATAACAAATAGATCCTCATATTTAGGTGACTTTCATTGACATATTTAGTGACTTTCACTGACAGTCTAGCTTCCAAATGTCATGCATTTTGGATGACATCCTTGCAATCCTGTCACATCCCTGTACTTCAGCTGAATTCTCATGAACTGAAGTGAGCCGAGCCCTAGGAAAGGCAGCAGACAGTTTCATTATCTTGCACAAAATGCAGCAAAGTCTGGCTTTGTGGATGTGTCCTTCATAAGCTGTTCCAGGGCTGTCCTCTCAGCCCCAGAGCAGGAGCAGCAAGTGGGAAGAGAAAATGGTGGCGAAGCAGAACAGTTGATAAATCAGCCAGGAACAAAAAGACCAAAAACCACTCATCATCTTCCCCTGCCAGCTGCAGCAGGCCTGTCCCACCAGGCTCATGGGAAGAATGACCAGGGGCCTCAGCAGTGTCACAGCACCAAAGATCACTCGCCTTCCAAGTGCCTCAGCAACCTCTCCTGCAGAGCTGCCTCCCTGCCTGCTCCACACCACTGCTGGTTAAACAGCAGCTCTCAACAGCAGCTTCACCTTTCCTGCCACCCTCGGAGAGAACTCTTCCAGCTAACTAACATTTTGTCCAAGTCCATACACCCTTCTACACATTTGCTTCAAGTAGAGAATTCTTTTAAGAACACTCTATATTTTTCAGTGAGCAGGTAAGGCAATAAATAATTTTACACGCACTGCAAGTAGAAGGGCAGAGGACTTGGCAGCTATGGAAGAACACTAATGAACAAGAGTAAATACTTAAAACTCTTCCTCAAATAGAAAAGTAATTTATAATTGCCACATAAAGTAAACATAACTTTTCTACTACCAGGAAACACACACATTAAATATGAAGACTTTAATTATTCTTTAGACTGCCTATCTGCATAGTATAAGCCATCTGCTATCTACTAATTTTATATGAATTTTGGTAAAATGCAATATCACCACTGAAATATTTTACTGTCATTGATCTTATCCTACTTATCCAGGAGGCAGTGCTGCTCCTCAGGGGTCTGTCCCTCTGCCTTCCCGCAGTCCCCAGCTGCTCTATAGCCGACCAGCTGCAGCTTGGAGGCTTGCACTGTGACACTGGCTGGACTCTCGGGCTCTAGAATGCTTTTATCTCCCTGACAAAGAAAAATCTTCCACTGCAATTCACTTGTAGATCAGTAAGTATTCCTAACATATCATGCACCAGTCAAACAGTCTTTACACATGAATGTCTCCATTCAGGGACAAAAACCTTCCATTCATAATTTATAAACAAAAAAAAACCTTACAAACATTATACTAGAAATTCCTAGACGTACACGTATTAAACAAAAAAACAGATCTCAGGCATCATTATGTTGTAAAATACACTACAAAGACTAAAACACATTGGAATTTTTGACGCTAAAGTATATATGCTTAAAATCTATGTTTGGAAGGTCTTTTTTTTTTTCATATCTAAGTTGTTGAAAGTTATGTATCTATAGCAATAAAATCCTAGACAAGATGACAGGTAACTAGATGTAAAAGACAAAGAAAAGAGCTTTTTTTTAAGACTCTGAATGGGAGTACCTCAACTATTAATCAATTATCTACTGCAAGAGATTAGATTTTACTTTTCTAAAGGCATTTAGTTCTGGTAAATTACTCTATTACTCAGTATTAAAGAAAACATCTCATCCTCCCTTTCCCTCAAAAAAATCTGGCAGAGACCTTCAAGTTTCCCACGCCAAGAATGTAAACATTGATAGTTAGAAGTTGTTAGTAAACATATCTAACAGACTTTCTCATCCTTGATTACACACTTCTGAGGGTGATGGAGCAGAAACCCTACATCATAGGTTTGTTTGTTCTGAGGAGAACTGGTCAAAGAGGTCTTTTCTGTCACAGTTTGGCAGCTATTCTCATATTAGAGGAAACTTTCCCAAATACTTTTGAGACAAAGACTTCCAGACCAGCCATGTTTCTCATAGTCCTGCATGTCATCAACAATACTACAGCACTGAACAGGTGGTAGACTATAGCTCGGTTATTTCTCTATTTCCTTTTCAACACTGACACACACTGCTATGGCTATGAGGACAGGCAAAGATAAATTAGCATCATTACTTCTTCTGGGCAACAGTCTGCTTATCTTCTTCAAAGCAACCTCTCAGTTCAAATGATATGCAAAGAAGACTTGTGCTGTTTCACTTGACAAATTCATTGGTCATAATGTTAAAGATACACTGGGGGAAAAGGCATCCTATCTTTTTACACTTCCCATCACCTTATCTGACATATCCCTGTTTAATCATGATATTTGGCTTACCAGTAATACTTCTGAGAGTCCTTATGCCCTCCCTCCCCCACTTTCCATTTCTGCACGAAGAAAATACAGATAAGGTACAGAAAAACAGCACGAAGCGTGTTTTATGAGCCAGACTGAAATACAGCATCAGTGGAACTTACGAGTTTGCTCCACCATATATACTCCCTAGATACTAGTTGCTAACACAGTGGGGTGGGGGGAATTTTGCTTGACCTTAACAGGTCAGCATTTCTTTAGGACAGATGTGATGAGCTCATATTTAAATCACAGGGTTCTGGGCTTTGAAGGAAAAAGAAAAGGTCCCCTGGATAAGTTAAATTAGACCCTCAACAGTACTTAATTTCAGAACTTGCTTTTTGCTTTGCCTTTTTTTTTTTTAAATTATCATTCCTACTTTCCTTGCACCTCTGTTTTAATGTTGTTAATAAAATCTGTGATAAGAATCTCTATACAACACTCTGGAGAGCTTAAGCAATTTGAAAGCTCCATAACAGGAACACATCTTTCCTGACACACATATACACATTAAACCCCAAAAAAATCTAAAAGAAAAAAAAATACAGTACATTCTAAAATGTTTTTAAAGGAAAGAATAATACTGAGATATGTTCACATTTATTTGCTAGCACAGACATCTGGTGATATTTGTATTAAGATTCAAATGAAATATCTATCAGTCTAAAGCCATCTATGCAATCTAAAGCATGAGACCTATTTTCAGCAATGTGCAAGCCCAGCTTAAAAACTTTCAGAGCTGAACACTTTACTTTTGGTATTTCTAGTTTTGGAATGCTAGACATTCAAAATTCCTCCTCACTGGTTAGTTTAATTCTGAAAACAGCAGCTAAACTATAAGCACGCTGAATGAGATAGTACCAGGCAAGCCTCTCGTACAAATTTCCCACATATGGCTCTATCAGCAACATCTTGAGTTCCATGAGCACCCTAGGAATCTGAACAGAGCAGAACGCAAACACAACCAGTATTATGCAGGTCTTTATTCCAGCTGTAGCCTTTGGAACAGACTGAACAGTGCCAAAACACTCACACAGTGTTGACACATTCCACTTTTATCAGGACAAATTCATTAACCCATCCCAAGTTTTAAGTAAATCATGAAAACAATTTAACCAATATATGATACAAAACGACTTATGATCAAGGTGGGTGTTCTAACAGGTACAAATTAGAGGCACTTGTTAGAAATATAACAATGGAATGATTAATTTAAATAGCGACAGTTAAGTGTGGCCTGACCTGTAACATTTATTTTCCCTCTGTCATCCTAAGAGGTTTCTATTCAAAGTTTGAGTTTATACACTCCAAATAGCTGTAAATTCCCCTGAACTGCAAAGACTATTAACTCAAATATTGGAGTGGGTCAGGACATGGGGGGCAAGATGGGACTGGAGACATGGAGAAACTCCATTTAAGGATTTCAAAACTAGTATTTTGTTGCAAACTCTAGAGATCCCAGTGTTACATAGTTTTCTTTCCAGCTATGCTAACAGTTTAGTATATAAACAAAGCCTTTCATTTTCAAAATGGCACTGAAATATGACTGCATGTTTTCATTTTGAAAACATGTCCACTATGTTTTGAATCTGCTCTCACCCAGAAATACCAAAAAAAAAAAAAAAAAAGGCAAGAAAAATGACATTTCATATCAAATTTAGTAACCAAGAAAGATAGTGAGAAGTCTCTCTCTTTAGAGCAACAGAAGAAAACTAACTGCTGGTGACAAGGAGCACAAAGACTGTTGTTGTGAATTAGTATACGTCTTTCAAGTGTATCTTCTCTCATGTGTTTCATTAAACACAGGATTCAGGGCTGCACACTGCCCACAGGGGAATTCAAGCTGCAGTAGTAACTTCTAGGACATTCTTATCTTCAGCATAAGATGTCCTGAAAATGTAATACTGACATTAAAACTAACTTATTTATCACAATATGGAGTAAACCCATAAATGTTTAGGCTTTTCCAGTTATAAAATGTTACTATTCAGAGAGCAGTGGTCTTGTAATAGCTTCTTCACCTGTCACACTTACTGCTCTACTCGTATTTTCAACAGAAATCATGACAGCTAAATGTGATAAAAAAAATTGTTTCTGCATTTCACCTACAATCCCTTTGTAAAATATTTGCATGAATTGTTTTATTTTCAAAGTGACTGTTTTCTGCACACACACAACCTCTAAGGTCGAGGCATCTAAGGACTGCTTCATGCAGAACTTTGTATAAAGCTACCATCTAGAGAAACAGTATGGTTTTAAACTTAAGATACCCAAAAATTCAACCAATTTAAGTTTTACATTTCTAATCCAACTAAGGAAACAGAACATTGAAAGTTTAAAAGGAGATATGCACTCAGTTTATACTTGCAGTAATTTTCAACAGCTGCTAAAAGGTGAACGCAATACTAAAAGCTCTCAATTACTTCCAACTGCTTACATGTGTATGAGCAGCCCATAGCTCTGCTGAATCTGACACCACACGTGTGTCTCATGTGTACTTTACTGGTACTCTAATACCAATGTTTAAACACTGTCTAAAAACCAAAATTAGCTCTTCCATAAACACCACAGATGCCCCCCTCCAGTTCCTGAATTCTCAGAGCTGATGAAGTCCAGAAGAAGGGGTGATAGTATTCCAACTGGCCAGTCTCCTCTTGCATGGCTGCTAAAACTCACTTTCACACAGCTTAGAAATATGGAGAAGTGAAGAAACTAATTGTGTGCATTCTCTTTAGGGGACAAATATGTCAATCATATGACCTTCCGTTCGAAGGCTCGGGCTGCTCGAGGCAGCATGTTGCTAGGGAGAGGGCTTTCTCTGCTATTTACTGAGCTTTCTTTTCAGCTTTTAGAGACTGGCCAACCCTTATTTTCCACAGACAGGAGTGAGAACCGGCGCTGCCTGGCGGAGACCGGCACAAAGGGACTTTGAGGAGCGCCTCTTCCCCAGGGAGCCACGCCACTGCTGGGCACACCTGACCACTCACCACATCTCCTCCTTCAGACACAGCCCTGACCTGTGGCTACCGCGACGGACGGATGGCGAGTGACCGTCCTGCCTCCAGGAGGAAAGGCAGAGGGGAGCCACTCTGGCTGCTGAAGGCTGCCTGAGGAGCCTGAGCTGCACACGGCAGCCACAGGTGCGTGTGCTGTGAGGTGTCCATCACCCGGGAGCATCAGGCAGCAAAGCACAGGTTTGATCACACACTGACAAAAGGCAGCTTTGTTACTCGAGCCAGCCCTGAACGTACGTGCTGTCACTTAGGAGCTGAGAGAAAGCATGGAGGTTCCTACTATCAGTTCGTATCATTATTTTGTTTCTACGTAACATAAATTTAGCATTAAAGACACTTTTTAAAGCCTTTTAGGATAGTCTCAATTAGCCAAAATATTTTTGACACCTGCAAATATTACATAAAAATATACATGCTACAGATTTTAATTTTTTAATCAATTCCTTTAATCTTAGCAACTTCAGTTACAAAAGATTAGTGGATTCTTAGTAAATCATGAAAATCATGCAACATACTTCAGTTTCTTGTACCTACTCCAGAATAACAGAAGTGATGATAATTTGACTTTTTTTTTTTTTTAATGCAGTCACAGAATTTTCCAGTGTAATCATCCAGAATAATTCAAACATACACAAGTCTTATTTTAATTATTCATCATAGTTCTTGGGAAAAAAAAATGGAACCTGAAGCTGGAGTAAGCGTCAAAGAAAATTAAACCAACTTCACGTTTGAAGATATTCACCTTTTGGGCTTTGGGAATTAATCACATACCTTACAATCAGGATTTATCATCCAGATTTTGACAAATAAGAACCACCTATTTTTCATAATGTAGTAATACAAAGTTAGTTTCTTATGATATTCTACTTTGTATATGAGATTTTATTCTGCTACATTTTAAAACAAGATTACAAATACTTATTACTGAAAACAGGGGACATTGGCAGTAACAAAAATTTAGCTTTTAAAGTATTACTAGTGTTTTTAAAAAATACCCCTTACATTCTAAAAAAAGACACCAAATTGCAATAAAAATACCTTTCCGTTATCCACCAATTTCCAAAAGAAATTTGTATTTCCGCAATCTATGTTTATAGAGAACTTTCCTAAAACTTGTTAAATTAAAAAACCCCAATCAAACAAAAAGCCCCCACGAACAACTAAAAAACCCCAAAAACAACACCCGCCCCCTCTGCCCCACTTCCCTTCCCTCCCCCCACTAAATAAAACAAGTTTTACAAAAAGTGTTTTCTGTAATCTGCAGAAAAACCTCACATTTTTTTTCCTCCTGCCCAAAATTATGCAGATGCCATGCATAAATAACAAACTCTACCAGGTTTGTACTTGGGCTGTGTTTCAGAGCTCTATCTCTCACGAGCAAGCACAGGCTGTGACAGCTCGTATATGGAAATGAGACCGTGGTATAACAAACATCATCTTCTGTCCAGAAGGTACTGGGATTATGAGGCACCTGACTACAGAGATTTGCCAAAATAAATGACTGGTTAACCTATTTGGAAAACCCGTAAAGAAATTACTGACCAGAATTTTTCATCTCTTTTTTTGCTAAAATCCTACATTACCAGAATCAACTAATTATAATTTATTTTCTATATCATAATTGAGCCTACATGATCAGACAATTAAGTTCTTTAAGTGTAATCTTCTGTCCTAGAATGAGAGAAGTATGTTTCAGGCCTATCTTAAATAATTAATTTCACCATTCTTCCCTGCTGTTCTACATACTTATTTAAAAATCTGCCTCCTCAGCAGACAGACACTAAAGTAACCACTTAGCAGGATTCACAGCATAAATTTGATCAAATTTCATTGCAAGTTAAAGGCTATACTGAGCCAGAAATAATCAAGACTTCTGTTCTTCTCTTCGTTGCTGATCATTGCATGTTTCATAGTGTTGCATACGAACAGCTTGCTGCAGACTCCAGATCAGATATTACACCAAAACTTCATTTAATGGTTTTCCTTTTTCATTTACTAAGCAGCTGGGTACCTGAACTGTGGCTGAAACAAACTGCAGCCACTGAGCCATCCTAGATCAATGCTGTCATGCCATGCTCAGGAAACCATTCTTGACAGGATACTCCTGCAGTATTTCTATGTAGCATCTCCCCCGTAGCTTCTAACTAACCTTAAATGCCAGATGCACATTGTAGGACCTTTGCAGAGAACAAGCAATGTTGGTATTAAAATACTAATCCACCCTAATAACACCAAATTGTTCCAGTGGTAACTTAATTTTTTCCTGCACATTCACTACCAGTGAATGTCCTTCACTCTGAATGTCCTTCACAGTGAATTGCCCTTCACTCTCAGTCTGTATTGTACTGATATGAGATTTCCACCTGCTTGCAGAATGATCCTTGAGTCCTGTTAAACAAGTAACACTGTACCATTTCTAGATTTCTGAGTCAATTCTTCACATCCTTCTGCCTAAATCTGTTTGAATATTGTTCAGACACACTGGTTCTCCAAACATTTATTGCTCTAATCCAATTTTTAGGAGAAACAAATTTAGACTCAGATGTTAGAAATATCTAGAATTATATTGTCTTCCAGAGACTGTAGAATTATACTTTTATATTTCAGTAGACAAGGTGCACAACCATAAGCAAAAGCAGCTTAAAATACATTTTCTACTACAAGATAAATCACCTTAGTGCCTCTTAATCTCCTGAGCCTCAGAATCTCATGAATATTTCAAAATAATACCTAAATTCACATAGTCGCTAATTTTATGGACTATATTCTTATACACAGCACTTTGCAGTAAAAACCTCCCTTAATGTGTGCAAAGAACAATACATAAGAAAAAAAAAATCCCAAACCAAACCCAGAAAAGGACGTGGCTGAAAAATTAAGAAGTAAACCTAAAAAGTGATGCAGATTTTTGGACACTGAGAGTAAATGAAGAACATTCATTTACTCAGCATTAATGGGAAGAGACAAACGAAGTTCTTTTCCTTAGGCCAAGGGAAATAAGGACAACAATGGTACAAAAGGTGTGAAAAGCAAGGCATATATAATTCTGAAGAGATTTAAATAAATAGATAAATTAATGGAATATTGTTTCCAGAATGTCTAAAAATAAGTTGCTGTGCATCAGTGCATGATAGAGTTCAGAAAGCTAAGACTCTGAAAAACAGAGGATGGAATGGGAATCAATCAGATGGAAAACTTAGGGACAAAAATTTCAGAGGAAACAAGTTCAGATAACTTTGTCTAGCAAATACAAAAGCCGATTCCGGAACGTAAAAAATTAAAATGCTATCCTTAAGATTTTTTCCCAGGCTACAAATTAGTTCAGGATGATTAGGCTTAGGTTTTACATTGCTGTCAAAGGAATCAAAAATTATTTTTCAAGATGTAAAAAGCCTCTCAACTGGCACTCATGCGGTACTTTAAGCCAATTTAGCTAGTGGTGGTCACAGTCCTACTCTTTCCTCACTGTTGCTCTCCTGTATCTATCACTGCAGCCAGGACTGAACCATGCCAACCTGCTCATCTGGCAACCCATTTTTTTTTTTTAACCCTGTACATTTTTCTGCCAGGTTACAAAACTGAAAGAGCTCACTGCAGACTCACCAGTAAGGGAGGAGAGACTGATGGGAGCTGACACCTCAGCGTGTCAATTGACTCGGTTCCATGTGGAATCAGGAGTCTTAGTCTTGTTAATTCTGAAGCCCAGCAGTTTAATCTTCTAACTGGAAACCACCACCTGACAACTAATGAATTTTTTTTTCATATTAAAACATTTAATTTCATTTTTCTTATTCCTCATTCTCCTACAGTTTTTTGTTTTTTTTTTTTTTAGTTTTTTCCCATTTTTTTACTTACATTCTCCTTTCTGTCTTCCTTCTCTCTTGATGCCAACCTTCAGTGAAGAAATACTATCACAGCTTCTCTTGTCCAACTGTACTGATTACACTCCTCTAGCAGTTACCTTAAACTACGTGAAGTATATTTTCTCCATTTGTAGATTTCTCATCAGGAGCAATGGCTCCAATCTCAATCATTTACTGAATACTCTAAGTATCCACATTTATATTTTGCAGAGATCTTTGATCTTCTTTGATATTTGCAGTCCATGTTCTAAAAACACTGAAAAGAACTAATTTCAAACCTCTTTAAAAACATCATCATCCTAAACTGGCAACTCTTACACCTTATACCAGCAACTTTGAATCCGCAGCAGTTAAATAGTATACCCGGTACTTACAAAACTTCATATTAAGAAACTGAAAATAATGCGTGGCTTGATAGTGTGAGGATTCTACAAAAATCAATTTGCTTATTGATATTTTTTCCTCTTTGTGTATTACATTCTTCTATAGAACTATCCTAAATGAGAGCTGCTGATTTTCTTTAGCCAAGAATTGTACGACTTAGATGATGCATTTTGTTTTCGTGTATCCGAATGCCATGTTAATTTTAGCATAAGAGTATATAAACACTCTTCTGACCTGGAGTTCAGATACCCACAATACACATGCAAAGAATTCGCTCCCAAAAGTTTCTAAGTTAGTAAGTGAAAAAATTGTAGAAGGAAACAAACTGTTGGAACCTAAAGATCAAAGGCAAAAGTAACAATGCCCCAGCAGAAGCAGAACTACATGGAGACTGGATAAAAATACTTGCAAGAGAGGTTATTAGAAAAGAGGGAGTGCCCAGTGAAGAAACAGCTGCTATCCCTACTGGTCTAGCAGCATGCACATTTCTTTGATTCTCTGGATTCCTGGACCAGCAGGAGCCAAGAAGCCTCAAAATACAACAAATTAAACACAGAGAACAAGTACTTTGCATAGCTTCCCACTTCTTCCCCATTATGGTATTCCTACCTTTTCTGTGTGCATATCCCTGACACTTCCTCTGTGTTCTCTGGTGCTGGGTAAGACATTCAACAAGGTGATTTACCTCCAAAAACCCCAGAAACTTTATGAGTTACTTTTCTAGCACTTAGAAAATAAAACTAGCTCACAGAAAAATCTCAAAGTGTTCTTTTATTATATCCATCCACAAATTAATTAGCCTGCAGCTGCATTCAGCAGTGAAGCAGAAAAGGGACTTTTGCTTTCAATATGAAACAACAGGCTCATCACAACTCATGAGAACATACTTTATCTGGAATCAGATTCAGATCTAAGCAGGCCCACCTCAGTTTTACCAAAACCCAGACTTTTTTTTCTGTAGGCCGTACTTTTAGATGGTAAAACTATAAGAGTTCTCCTACACTGCTCTTAAGGTAAAGGACAGAATATCCTTCAAATGAAATATCCATCTTCTATCAGGTAACTTGCCTGAGGCATGTTTTCATATATTCTGGAGAAGGATGTTTCTGATGTGACCAATCAATAAGTTTTAGGTTATGAAAACCCCTCATTAAAAAAAATACAGTGAAATACTAGGCAGCAATGCCCACCTTCCCCGTTCACAGGTGTTGCAAAACTAAAATCATACTATGTAGCCCAGATTCAGTTATCAGTAATTTTCAAATATCCTTATCTCAACATCTGACCTAGCCAAAAAATCCCACCAGTTTAAGCTTTTCCTGCACTCCTATTGCCGCTTATTTTTACCTCAATTTTGCAAGTCAAGCAGAGAGAAGAGGAAGAACACACAAGATCTGAAATAATATAGGTCCCAATCAAGCCTCCCAACCTATGGAACCAAAATTCTAAAATGCAGAAGAAATCCCAGAGTATCAACTCTGAAAACTGTAATACCAATATATACCTTTTTATTTTTCCATGTTTTCTTACTGCCTGATTTCTGTAAATAGCATCGATTTGCAGAGCTGCTGTAAGGTATTGGAACTAAGGATGTAAGTGATGCACTCAGTTCAATCTAGTATCCCAAAGAGTCATCTGAAGCAACTGCCTTTTCTACATACTTTTTTAATGCTGATAATGTCCTCTAATCATTTAGCAACCCTCTTATAATACAGAGTGTAGAAGTTTTCACAGTTTCAGTTTCTCAAGCCACTTTACAAACACTTAGATAACACCTTTAAATTTTGCCTTCCAGTATTAACTCTTTCAAGAAACAAGAAAGTATGGGGGTGGGGATCAATTCTGATGAAATCAATTCCCTGACTGTATTTCTCAAACTTTACATGAACAGTTAAAATTTTGAGTGTTAGTAAGAGTAAATGCTGCTCTAGTTGCCTTCTAATTTCTTTGGAGATATTTCTAAAGTTTCACAGAAACAGTACCCTGAGGCTACCAAACAGCTTCAGCTGCATCATTAGTAACAGTTCAGGAATTTGTTAGAACTTAGCAGCTGTTCAACCACTGAATCACCAGCACAAATTTACTATTTTCCTTTGCTAATTCACAGGATTCCTGCTAGTGAGGTAAGATTGTATCAAGGAGTTCTAACCGTATTTTTACGGCTTTAAACTAAAGCTAAAATTACTGCCATTACGGCAGTACTGCTCTCTTTTTAATTAGTTCCACCTCCATATCCTAATAGTTATGATGAGTAAAGATTTGAGATATGTACTAGAAAGGATCACAAGGCAACATTTAAGCCTTAAGCTATATAACTGATACAAATTATTTTGGGGAAAATACTGCATACCGTTTCAAGTATGACATGTCCTTGAATATACATTTTTAAAGCTAGTATCAAAGTATTCAAGCACGTATAATCTTTCCTATTTCTTTAAGTTACCCGATCTAAGTGGCTAGGAGAACATTAACACATGCTTCCAAACAAGTCGTGCAGAACACCGGTCATCAGTTCTCCTACAGTCTACTACAGCTGACTTCTTGAGCACAACTGAAGGTTAAACAAGCATAAGTGATGTTCATCACTTGAGGCACTTGTGAAAGCACCAAGTCCATCTTCTCACATTTCAATAGCATCGGTGCTGACAAAGAAGTCAGCAGGTCAAAGCCCAACTCCCTTTAGAGAGAAGGCAGGCCTGAGCTGGGAAAACTTTTACATGTGACCCGAGGAAAAAAAAAAGTTTGAAGGGCCATAGGACCTTATTTGTTTTCGAAAGAAACCTCAATGCCCTCCCTCCCCTTTCAGAAGGGGATCTGACAAGTGTTGTAATAAATATTACATGCACAGAGGAAAGCTGAAATCAATAGCAGGTTAATGTTTATTGAAACAATACAAAGAACCATTTTTAATAGCATTACTTGAAAATAGATCTAATCTAGCAAAGGAAATTCAATTTATGTTTAGAGCAATCAGATCTTGCTTTTTACTCCGGGGATTTGTTGCAAACTATGTCTCTCAAAATGTGCTTACTGTACTGTATTTAGCAGAAACAGTTTAGTCTTAATAAGCTGATAGTCTGCAAGGGAGCATGGATCAACTTATTCTCATTAAGAATGTAAGCAGCTTTCTAACAGCCTTCTTTGCTGTTTAGCCCATGCCAGAGAAAGCAGGGATCTCTCCTCTAAACCCCGTAATTTATGAGTTTATTCAAACTCGCCAAATTGCTTTAAGTAAACGCCTCTTATATTTGAAAATTCCCATGGCAACTCATTTAGTTTGGCAGGAAGGCAGACCCAAATTCAATCCTTTTATCCTCCTGCTAAACCATTACAATGGTAATTCTGCTCTGACACTCTGAAGAGACTGCTAATTACTGTACTCGGGTCCCCAGACAGATTCCCCATTCAGATTAAAATGGCTGTGCACGGCAGAGAACACCTTTGTGTACAGGAAGGGATGTACTCTCACATTACGGCTTTTTACAAGAGAGGCTCCAAGGCTGCGAAGACAAAGCATCTCCTATCCACTAAGGCATGCAGAACAAACACTGAGGAAGGCAAAAAGCCAGCAGCATGACAGCGAAGGAGAGGACCGAACCACTAACTTCGGTGTGCTGACTACTGAAGATACTTAGTCACCTTCCAAATGAAATTAATTAATCTTGTTATTGCTATTATATACGGCATGTAATAGTCTAAACCACATATCAAGGAACTACATAAAATGCTACTTACTGAGTATTGTGTCATTATACTCCATGTGCAAGAGCCCACTGTCTCCCTGTCATGACAATGTCTGAATTTTTAAAAAGCCACCCAGGCCCATTTACAGCGTTACTTATTTTGGGAAGGGGATGTGTGGATTTTGCAGCAAAGCTTTTCTTCCCCCTCTCATTTTTAATCGAGAAAATGTGAAGGAAACTAATGACTGCACCCTTGCTCTTTTGCCCTAGCTGTTCCCTCTTTCATTGAAATGTAAACAGCAGCTCAATGCTGAAGAGAACAAACATTTGCTGTCTCTGGACTAACAACTAATGTCTTGGAAAAGCCTAAACCCTGGCTCAATTCATTCTTCTAAAACGAATGAAGATGGTGGTCTGTCTTCCCAAAAAATTAATTTTAGTCTGTCTTGGTCACACCATCATTTCTTTTGGAGCAGGAACACCCATAGTAAACATTACAACAACTTTTCTTCCTTTCTCCAGATGAAAACTTACCAGAACTAGTAAAGAACTAAATGCACAAAAGTAAGATGCATTCTTAGAAAGTTACTCAAAAGGGAAGGAAGCCAACTTTTAAAATGTTCGAGAGATAGAGAGAGATCAAGCAATGCACTTAAATTTCAAAACATATAGTCTATTTTCTCTTTTAATCTAAAGTGAACAGCTAACATCTCAGACTTTTTTTTCAAAAGATGACTTAAAATAGTGCATTAGTTTGGTTCATAACATTTGAAAAAGTTAACCCTTTCACTTAAAAAATTACTGAGATATTCTAAACCTACTGCATATTTGTTTTAGGAACAGATTTAGTTCTAAAATCCTATATGCAATTGCCAACAAGAAACCCAAAGAAAATTTTATCACGAAACATTTCTAATGAAATGCAGCCGTACTGTTAAAAACATCATTAAAGTGTAGGCTGACTCATCTAACAAAGCAGTCAGATCCATCTGGCCCAATTAGTGAAGCAGTCTACAATTTCTACCAACAGAAAAGTAAAAAAAAAAAAAAAACTAAAAAACCCAAACAAATAACCCCACAACAAAACAACAACCACCAACCAATACTGCCACCACCAACAAAAAAAACCCAAAACAAAACAACCCCAAAAAACTCCTCATATATTGCTCCATCTGACCTCTACATGCAATTCATTCAGTGGTTTATAAAGATGCTGCTGAAGTCAGGACTAGTACCAAACAATAGGTACAATCAATCTAACAATATACTTTAATCTGAGTAGTAAGGAGCATTTGAGATAAAACCATACTGATGCAATAATTATGCATGCCCATATATCATACTTGCCAACTCTATTAATTTTTAAATTAAATGTCTATTGGTGTTCTAGGTAAGGTCTTCATATGGCTGTAGAACATTCAATGCATACCTACACTGCAGCATCTTACACTGCACATGCAGTGTAAATTTACTGGTATATTACACACGAGACACCACCTACGCATATTAAATGTGGTATGGTCCCAGATACTGCACACAAATTCTTCTAGAGACAAACGACTGCCGCTCCCAACCTCCTCCAGGAACAGTTCAACATCCAATCTCAACTACAGAAATATCGCCCATCTTCACTTAAATAAGAATTAGTGCCTGGTGGTATTACTAATTTAATAAGGATAAAGTGTAATTTTAATTTTGAGATTTCTGGTAACATTTTTACATTTAAGACTGTACTATACACTTGTATTTGGTAGTTTACAAATACAAAGAAGCTCCTTTGCCTTACTGTGATCCTAAAAACACAGACTAACACCCACGCTTCTTTAACTTGCTTTGCCATTTGAAAACAGTTCATCAGTCCAGCTGGACAGCATCTGAAATCACTGTATGTCTTCGTATTTTGGATTGAAGTAAGTTTGTTCTTTTGTTTTTTTGGCTACCCCATGAGCCACCAGACAACAAGAAAAAATTTGCTTTAGCTTTGGTTTTGATTATGAAAATATTCAGTAAAAAGGTTCAAGTCACCCTTATTATCAACTGTGCCCCCAGCTTTAAGCCTTTTGAAAGCTCTTATTTCAACCATCTAAGACACAACACACTGTCAGTCTTACTGGAGAGGGGAAGGGGCATCTCAAGAATAAGAAAACCCAGCTGGTTTACTCAAAGATAACCAGCAAATAAGGCAGCAGAAGCGTTTCTGCAAGTCAGTACATAAAACTGTTGAGTGTGAGATCTGGATGTTAACTACAGAGGCCTAAGTGACAGACTGGTTCATATTCGATTTTACAAATTCTTTTCCCAAAACATCTTTCAGAGGAGGCTGCAGGACTCAGCAAGGATTCAGAAATACCAGTTGCTTTGCTGAAAACAATGTATTTTAAATGAAGCAACACATAACAAATATTCTGGAAGGTGGCGGAGAGTTCACAGAAGCAGTTTTGGAAGTAGCTTCCAATACTTCAAAAGCAAGTGTGGATAGATTAATGAACCAAAGAACTGTTCTTGAGTAAGGTCGTCACTACTGAGATGAGAAGCAATTTCACTTGCATCAGATCCTTCAGGATTCCAAGAGTCTCTCCAAGCAGGATGATACTCTGGGTTTAATACATTTTTCTCCCTTTTGCAGAACTCGCATCTACAAAAAAAGGACCCGAGAGCCATGCTCTGGCTAGCACCCCTAAGATGCTGCACTTTGAGTATCAAGAGAAAAGAAGAGCTCTGCATTGCACTAAGTACTTGTCATAAGAAGCAGAACAGAGACTTAAATCCTCATCATATCTATTTATACTTCTGAATCAATGAACACTGACACAAAAGTGAAGGCATAGACACATGTATTAATCTCCTTCTTTTAAGAAACTACATAGAAAAACTCTAAATCTGCTTTCTAGAGGGTGCCATTTTTTGTCTCTCTTAAATATCTGGGTTATGTGGCAGACAGGACAGATACTGTTCTCTGCCATAAATGCAACACACCCACGTGCTTTTAAGAAAAAGAAACTTTTATCACTAGAAACCCAAAAATAATCCTGACAAAGTTAAGGGAGTACAGCCATAAGCCTGAGGTCAAAGACAGGAAAAGAACTGGTCTAATTAGTCAGACATCTAAAGGATGCCACAACAGTAAAGTGAGAAGGTAATCGTATAGAGAAGCACTGAAAGGACACTTTGGAAAAAAAAAAGAATTCTCCCTCAGAATCCACAGTATACCCTTATTTCTATGCTTTGAAATGTAATACTTACTTGTTTGGATTGCTAACATATGCTATTAATACCAATGTTTTAGAGCAATATGGACATGTATAATTTCTATAAATACAACTAAGTTTTTTCTGAAATTACTTTTTTTTTATCATAAGTAATAGGCTGGTAGTCTAAAGCAAAAACTTAGTTTTTCTACTTTTTACATAAGGTTCCCTTGAAATACAAGCTTTTTAGAGAAGCCAAAAAGTCATAAATTTACTGTTCTTATGCCAGTTAAGGTTCCCTGCTAATCAACTGTTTTAATTAAACAAGATTCTGTTTTGACATTTCTGTGAAAGAAAGTAAAGTAAAAAGCAAAGCTTATTTAAAAAAAACAAACCCAAAGTGATTGATATCAAAACACCAAAAGGAATAATTGTTTTCTGTTTCCCCTCATGATTCTACTACACACATCTCCATCCTCTTTCCTCTCATGATTCTACTACACACATCTCCATCCTCTTTCCTCTCATGATTCTACTACACACATCTCCATCAGAAAGAAGTTACTGAATCTAGAAAGAGAAGCCATGCCTTAAATCACAGGTGATTTACATTAAATGATACAGAATCCCACATCTAGTTCATTTGGTTCCCCTGAACCTTAATATTTGGCTGAAAGCCTATGTGTGATTCACATTTGAAGAAAATTGACTAAGCAGACTAAAATGCAGTTAAAATAAATAAAACCAGCACCTAAAGTATGTTGGGGATTACGTCTCAACTACATCATCATGGAACTTGTCTAAGCAAAGATTTCTAAAGTTTCCAAGTCAATTTGAGACTTATAGTAAAAATTCCTAGATTCCAAACCTAAACCACTGATGCACACAATTGTGTATCTTTCAAGTTCTTAGAAGTAATCTAGACTAAGATTTTTAGAAGAGTCTGTACACTTCAGTTGTACAAAGTACTACTAATCTTAATAGGATCTTGTTACTGAAGCCACTCAGGATCTTTTAAAAAAATCCTATAGACAGTAGTGAAAGAAAGTATTATTTAAAAACTATTAACAGTTGTATGTTGAAACTGCTACAAACAGATTACTTCTAAAAGCTGGAAAAGATATCAAATATAAAGCATGACATAATAAGAATAAATTGCGCTATTTATCAGCTTTAGTGTCATATATGCTTCACTTTACTTTCCAAGCACTGCAGAATGATTTACATGGAAACAAGGGATAACATTTTCTCAAATGATACTGGTAAAGTTCCTTTAAGGCTGCCCAGATGAGCAGGAGTCCTGTTTGATTCTGCACAACTGCTTATCTTCCCATTTACTTTGTAAGGAAGACAAGACTTACAATTTAATGCCTAGTTTATATGTAGCACAAAGGCAACATAGCTGAATACACATATATATAAAATGTTAAAAGTTCCTCTACAAAAATATTTCACCAATCCACAGAATTTAGGCTTATGCAACACACACACACACACACACAAAAAATTTCGAATTAATTCTAAACTGAAATCAATGAATACACTTATTAGTACAACTCTTTTTACGAAAATCAAGAACCTTCAGAGTCTCCCCTGTAATCTCCAATCTTATAGGATAATATAAACTTTGCTCATTCTTCTGCCTCCAAGAATCACCTGTAAAACTACTTAGATTGCTACAGAAGAAAGAGCATTCCAGTAATGACCTGTCACATATTTATCGTTAAGTAAACATTTACCTCTCAGAGTATTTAAAAAAAACAGTAAGGTGCTCTCACCACATTTTACAGATGAAAAAGTTAAGGTTTATTTGAAGTACCTTTCCTGTCATAGGAGAAAACAAGTGTTGCTATGACCTGATATATTTTAAAAGCCTGATTTTTTTTAATGTTTATCTTTCTTGAATCTGATTGACCTTTGGATCTTCTGAAGTAAGAGATTTCCCTGAAGCTCTCCTCACTGCCGAGCAATAAAGTATCTCTTTGAAGATACCATCCAGCAAGAGAGGAGCTAATACTGCAAGAATCACTAAAAGAGTCCCCCCCCACCCCCAGCCCAACCACCTTCTTTGGAAATTAATCCGTGATTTCAGAAACAACTACTGAAAGGCAAATACAGGCATTTCTCTTGCAGGCATTAAGGAAAAACAGTATTCTTCCCAACGCTGTATCAATAGTCTATCTGTTCCAAATGCCAGGATACCATTAAATGACAAATCAGATTAACACAGTATTACCGTATATACTACAGCGGGTTTAAACCGGGAGAAATCCAGACACTCCTCTTACCTCCCTTGGTCTTTCAGAACTTATCTTCCAAGACAAAAAAAAGTGATTATACTCCTGCAAACAGCTTTTTTGCACAATATATCAAGATTTTATTATTCAACACATCTGATGTCTGTTGACAGCAATGATTTTGACTGTTAATTCTAACAAACTAAGCAAGCAGGCTTTATTTTAAAACTCTGAAACTTTTCTTTTAGATCCTAGAAGCTACAGGTCTGCTCATTAAAAACTGAAACCTCAGACTAGTAGACAGAAAAGTAAGGCCACCCACTGCCTAACACAGCCAAAAGGCTGAGCAAGGCAATGAACTGCCCACTTCCACCACCACAGCACTCAAGCGCCCCTGTGTACATTTGACAAACTGCCACTCCACCTTCTAGTTCTATTTCACCTGATGCATCCTTTGCTTGCTTTAGTACAGCTGTATCAGTATAGCTGCCAAGGAAGTCAGGGTAGCCAAAGTTAAAATTCTGTTTTCAAACTAGGACACAGGCTAGAGAATGAAGGAATCACGAAGATTCTAGGACGAGAGCATAGCAATGCATGCAATTACATGACTGAAAATTAGTCTTCATGAAAACGATCATAAGACAGCCAACTCCAAATGGTGGTTTTGGGGCTTTGATGTTTTCAGTCTCATGAAAAAGGATTTGTAATGTACAGTTTTGGAAGCTGTAGCAATGTATCTATCAAAGGCTGAAATAATTTATTTATAAATAAAGCAGCTGAAATTCTTAGTATCTGCAGCTGTGTTTGGTTGGATAGAAAACCTCCTATCTTCCAATCCATCTATAAAATGCTGCAATATCAAAGGACTGGATGTAGTGCTAGAGACCTCTGACTTGATTAGATTTGCTGGTGTTGAAGTTTCCTTCTATCCAGTATTTCCAAGTGATTTGGAATACAAAACACATTTCACTTTACAAAAACTCAAGTTGAAACTAATGAACACAATTAACTACAGAGGCAGATGTTGCAAAAACATTAAAAATTGGCTAATAATGGTAATACTGAAAATGTAGAAGGCAGTGCTGTTTTCATTAAGCTATCCCTACTAATAAAACATGCTTGAAGATAAGGCAGAGCTTTTAAAATACTTATTGAAATACAGAAGATATAGGATAAAAAATTATAAAACCCATACCATTCCCAACAGCACACAAGAAATATACTACGTAATAAGGAAAAGCATTTAAGACTCTATCAACTGTTTTCCAAGCAATGCAACTTTCCAGTAAGATCTCATCTGATCACTTTCCAGGATGGTTTACCACTCTCCAATTTATTATAAAGTATGTTACAAATGGCCTAGTTCAAAATCATATAAGCTATTTAACATAATCAGCTCCAATCTCTTATATCATGCCCACCTATGTTAATCCTGCTAAAAGTATCCATAGCATTCCCATACTGAAGTCTTAGCCTACAAACAATTTATGAAAGAAAAAGAAACTGTATTACTCCTCCACTGGAAGCTCAGGTATTTCTGTACTGTTTTAAAATAAAAACACTTAAGTTTTCTATTGAATAGTAGGTGAAAAACCCTTGGCACTTTTCTACAGGTCAGAATTTTCTGTGTCTGACGTCAAAATAGAATAGTGCAGACCAACTAGATGACCGTAAAACATCAGTCAGCATTAAACCACAGGTGTCTGTATGACAAACTTTTGTACAATTAGAAATCTAGATTTCAAAACTAAGACTGGCAATAAAGAATGCTTTAAATGGCTGGAAAAGGGAAATGTTTACTGGTTCCTTTACTATTGTTTCACACAAAAATCTTTCCAATTGCTAAGATCCTTCCAGAAACCACTCCAAGGTGACTCATAAATGAAGTGATCTGACCTTAATATACTCTGGTTAGTTTTAAGCATTAAAATGTGTTAAAAGTGCAGGATAACAAAGTCCTACTCTTTATACTACATCTCCCTAGGAATCACAGTTCTACAATTACCACTTCTTTCACTTAGGTATAAAGTTGCGATATCAAAAAAGAAAACCAACCAACCAAAACTCAACTGTAACTAGAAATGAAGTCTAAGAAAAATAATGCACGGGTAATTCACTGCAGTTTTGTCATCATCTTCATTAAGATGGCCAGACAAAGAGGATTGTAGCCTAATTATCTGCTTTTTGAAAAAGTGGAGAAATGCTTTAACAAGATTTTATATAAAGATCCCAACTTACGTGTTCTGTTCCAGGACCATCAACAGAAAACAAACGAAAGTATGGAAGAAGAAATACTAAGAAGAAAAAACTGCTAGAGGAAGTACTGGGAAAATAGCCAAGACTAGAGGAAGAAAATTTTAAAAATGGGATGAAAAATTAAAAAGAAGTTACAGGTACCACAAAACAAATTACTAGAATAGGTCAATATCATTTTTATTTCCACAACTATGTCTACCAAAGAACCAAACAGATTAAGCCCATTTCTGGAAGACAGACAAAACCCATGCAGAACCTAATTAGAGCTCCTAATCAATGCATAATCCTGCTTTGGAAGGGCATGTCCCTACTGAGTTTCAGGCAACAGAGCATCTTTGTTTCTCTTTGAGAAGAGACCATTTTCTAAGTTTCCCAAGGTCTTTTCCAGAATTTAGATCTACCATTTCTCAAGTTATACATTTATAACACGTTAAATAAATGAATACAGAGGATGGTGGAGAAGAAGGAAAAGGGGAAAACAGAGGGTATTCAACAGTAACTGCATGTAGGCACAACTACCTAATTTCCTCGGGTTCTAGAAGCCATCAAAGATGTCCAGAAGATTCAGAATTTAAACTGGATTAAGGTGCTTGTAAATAACTGTTGGAGAAGTTTCTTTCTCCCATTAGTATAAGGAAAGCCTAGAGGGAGCAAGAATCCCTACGAACTGCTAAGTTATAAGCTAATAAAACTAGACATATCTACATAGTTATACTTGGTCATGACTGTATGTCCAAATTTGTAAAACAATCAACTGAAATATGTCAGGGCACAGAATACCATAAATTTGTACTTACCGTTTAATTATTTGTCAACTTTCTGAAAACGTAAAGTCGAAAACAAATTTATAATCATATTATAAACAGTACATTTTATAGCTCTTTTCAAAATTATTCTCATCACAGAATCACAGAATGATTGGGCTTGGAAGGGACCTCATGACACAATCTAATCCTCATCCAGAGCAGGTTGCAAGGTATGGCACCCAGGTGGGTTTTGAGTATCTCCAGAGAAGGAGACTCCACAACCTCTCTGGGCAGCCTGTTCCAGTGTTCTGTCACCCTGAACAATATTCTGATGAGTAATCCTAATTTTCTCCTTTGTACTACGATGATCATTTTGGGAAAGTTGATAAATTTAACAAAATTTTAACTACATTTACTTCAATTCAGCTGAAAATCATCAAGTTGTAGTAAATGTGGTTTCAAAAAACCATTTCCCTTCAACAGATATTATTTTGGTGGTAATGAACCACTGGTCTACAGAGTTTCCACCACAGTACACAATGATGGAGAGAGCTACTTCTCACTTGCAGCTGGCCCAAAATTTTGTTAATACTAATGTAAACTCGAAAATTTAACACCGCAGTGACATATCAACTACAATATGTAAACACTTCCTAAATGAACTGGTGTAAGAAATTCTTGTTCTCATTTTTAAAACTCAGACTTGCATGACAGTAAATACTTTCAGGGAAGTAAGACCATTAAAATGAAAAGCAGAATTTACTTAAGGACTGCTCAACACAACTCTCATAATTCTTTATTCCATTTGTGAATAAGTTACTGAAATTACCAGTACTAAACATACCAGACAGTGGAAAAAACAAAGAGGAACACTTACAGTCCTCTTTTGTTTTCCACTGTCATATCAGAAATTCACTGTAGCAGGATATTTTACTCTCATGCTATTTGCAGGTGAACATATTCACTTGCAGTTCTACAGAAATTTGTTTATTTAAGGGAGGTCTGCTGCAGTACCATTTTTTCCCTCTCTGCCTGTTCTCATGCTGTCAATTCTGTCAGTGCTAAACCAGGCCTGACTCGGTAGCAAGTCAGCCAGTGAGATTAAGCTCTCCACCAAAAGGACTCGCCACACGGTCAGATGAAGGCCAGGGCTTTCTGATGCAAAACAAGAAGCAGGAACAGCAAATCACAAAGGAATGGCAGGACTGCAGCAGCCCTTGGTTCATACAGTCATGGAAACATTAAGTCTGCTTCATGCTACTAAAAATAACACATTATCACCTCTCCCCCACATCAAAAAGTTTACCACGTTACCTAGTAGTCACTGCCAAGATGTTTGGCTGCTTCACTGCCCTTCGTGCAGAGCTTCCCGTCTGATCATTCACCCTGAGAGACTTCTATCGGAACTGACAAAGCAGACATAACGTAGGAATTTCCTAAAATGCTCTTGAGGAAGCAGTATCCTTTTTCTGCTACTTTATCACTTATTAATTTCATGACTTGAACTGAATAAGCATCAAACAATGGATTGCACAGCATGACCAACATTTCAACAGGGAAACTATACAAGGCAGCGCTATATTCTCACTTGTGAAAGCAAAAACGTAAAACCAACACACCATGGCAGGAATGAATTAGAAAGAGCTATTGAAGGAAGTCAAACTTGCATGCAGAATTTATTGTGGCTTTTTAGATGGCTAATAAAAAAATGAAATCTTCTTCTAGTATCTTTCAAATGTCAAGCTTTTGCTAGTCTTAATTACAGAGCAACAAATTATGTACAGCATTACTATAATAATTACGTTCTTTTTTTTTAACTAAGGCTAAAGTGTGGTTAAACATTCTTAAATTAATTTTTTTTTCCTCTGCATTTTGCAATGGAATTCACAGCACACCAAGTTTCCAGGGTAAAAATTAAGACATGTTTCAGTTTACTCTAAGTAGCTGAAAATAAACTACAATGAAAATCTACAACCACACTTACAAGGAAGGTATTAGAAATATACTTTAATTAATAAACAAGCCCCACCTC
The DNA here is from genome assembly GCA_013397775.1 of Eulacestoma nigropectus. NCBI lineage: Eukaryota > Metazoa > Chordata > Aves > Passeriformes > Eulacestoma > Eulacestoma nigropectus. The sequence continues at coordinate 708,724 of VZTE01000634.1, forward strand.
ATCACACTTGCTGAAAGCCGTCTTTTAGAATGAAATGCTTTTATTAGCTTATTCAGCTGAAAAATAAACCACTCTATTGCCCCTTCACAATAATATAAAGAAACTGTGTTGTATATAGGTGTGACTAAAAACAGAAATACCATCAAAATAACATCGCTAGTAACACGGACTAAACAGAAGGACGACAGTTAGTGGATGGGTACATACCAAGCACCACTATAAAATATGTCCCAATTCGTAAAAATCATACTGTATACAGCACATATACTTTCCCATACAGCTAAATTTAAAGATATTAAAGACCAAGAAGTCAAAAATCACTATTACAGGCAAGATCCAAATGTAGGAGCAAAATGAAACAAGCTTCTACTGAAACGTTTTTTCCTACCCATCACAACTCTAAAATTCTACATAGTAGTGGCAAATAATATACCAAGTTTGACAGGGAGCATCACTGAATAATTCTGTGTTGTAGCTGTCTTCCAAGAAGATGGAGGCAGCAACCAAGTAAAACTACAACTGCCCCAACAAAGGGAAAGCAATAAAAAAATCTGAATAACACAGTTTCCAGACCAACTTAGAATAGCTAAGTAGAAACCAGAAATATGATCTTTTCCTTTGAATGGAAACATGTGGAATCAAAAGGAAAAAACGGCAGAAAGTATTCGTCTGTAATTTGAATTTTGTCATACATGCCTCATCCTGTACAAAGCCAGCTAGTATAAGGGTGAATTAGTAATTCAACGAGACCTGGTCATCTGTAAAATGAAAGGAATATCTAGATAAACTCATCCAGCTAGAAAGATTTATTTAACACTTCTTAGAAGACTAACACTTCTGGTAGAGGAGTTCAGCCCTACAGCCCAGGAGCTTGAAGAACAACTTCAAACCATTAATGATGCTCTGATTTGGTATGCTATACTTCATTATTATGTACGTCCCTCTAAACGGGTTCTGAGGTTTTTCTTCTGTTCTGCAGTGAACAATCAATCCAGAGCACCTTTTACTTCTCCTTTGCAAGAGAACCACCCATCCTCACTTAACTCTTGCAAATAACGAACAACTCTCAAAGCTCCCACAACAAAGAGAGATCAATGATCTGGAGGATTCACTTCAGAAGGAGGCATAAGGACAGTACAACTTGATGTGATCCCAAAAGTCTGCAGACTGCTTTATTAATTCTACCTCTTTTTTAAGAAAAACATGAAAGAAGAAATACTGTATGATCTTGCAGGTCTAGGTAAAGATCAGTATCTCACTGAACTATGGGAAGAGGAAAAGAATCAGTCCTGTGGAACTTACAGTACAGCCAAAAAAAAAATTTAAAAAAAGTTTCATGCTAAAGAAATGTAAATTAAATACAAATGAATAATAATTAAAAAAAAAAAATGTTGGCCTTACTCCTCAAGTAGAAAAAAAATGGCTTGTTCAGCCAGTCTTCCTCAAGTTGTGCTTTTCATTTCTAAAGATAAACTACTTGACTGTACCACTTTCTTGGTAGAAATGCAAGAGCAAGTGAAAAGGGAAAATATTAATTCACATCCACAAGGAAAAAAAAAATCAATAATGATCCAGATTCATAAATGTAGGAAACACACTTTAGTACTGAAATAGTCTCTGTTCACCCAAGTACATTCAAATAGAAATCCATTTTAAGAAACGTGCCTATTTATGCACTGTTGGTAGAAAATGTAATTAGGCTTTTTAACATCTTGAGTACAAAAATAACTGATCATTCCAAGAAATTAGCAACTAATTTCCATCTCTGAACACTAGAACACTAACATGTTTCTGAAATTTATCTCATAAACACAAAGCATTGCCACACTGTATGGCACGAATGAAAATGAGTCTTCTCTCCTTCAAAGTCTCAAATTTTAATCAAGTTGGACAGTGATAGAACAGAAATATATTTACTTTTTTTTTCAATTATGACATTTATCTGAAAAACAGTAATAGTAGCAGGTATTCTACCACATGAAAGGGAATTTGCAGTTTTCCATTCCTACATTTTAGAATATCTTTGGAATCTTCCAACATCCACAGTTTCACTTACATCGTTGTAATTCACTAAGATTTCGTTTTTTTCCTTATGCTTATCCTGATTATTTGAAGGTTTATGACTTCCCCCATAGAGGTTTTCAATTCTTATCTTTTAACACTAAACTGAATTTTTCAGCTTTTAAACTGCCTGAAGCCACAATTCCATTTTTTATACTAATTGAACAGATGCAATAGGTAGTACAAAACCAAGTTCACCTATATACTAATTCATTAGTATGTACTAGACATACCTGTTTCAGCAAGGCAAATTTTTGAGAAATTAGAGCCAAAAGACCCTTTAACTCTTGTGCAAGTAATATGTACCACCCAAATCTCTTATGCCTATGCATAACATATGAAGATGATAATTAAGTGAACTGACAAAGTGCATTTTAAGTGACGTTCTATTCGGACAATAGTTAGCCTTGTGCTGTTATTTTTCATTAAAAGGGAAAACCAGTTACTTCTGTAACCAGCATTACAGTGTTTCCTCAGCTGATTAAGCTACTACACGAGGCAGAGCGCTTTCAAGACTAAGAGCTGGCTGTCACTTTCACAATCAAAGAAGTACTAACGCATTACATTTTTTTTGAGGGTCAGAACACACCCATCCAACAGGTCCACAAAACAAGCATAACACAAACATACACAGAGTATACATATCAGTACTTCAGACATACTGGGGATTTGTAACCTATCAGGTCATCCTGAAGTTGACCCTTCAGTCATATTATTCAGCAATAAGTGGGAGGTAGAAGAATGAAGAAACACCTGACAAAATTAATTTACACAGAAATTTGGTTTTTAAACTGTTTGCTCTGTAGTAGCTAAGGAATGAACATAAGGGCTTCAAAGCCCATATAAAAATCCTGACTATAAACTCAGTACTAATGTGCTCACGGTCTCTTTAATAAGGGAGTAAATTCTGAAGATCTACTTTCTCTAGTTGTCTTCTGCTTTCAGAAATTGACAATGTGCAATGTCAAGAGGTCTAAATCACATTTTTTCGTACCTCCTGCTTAATATTCTACCATTTTTTGATAATTCAGAAATTAAGTCTCTCTCCCTATCTTTAGTAACTTCTAAAAATGTCTTCTGAATAAATCTGCTTATAGAGACAGCATGTGTCACCACAAGTTTCCTCACAGCCAGCATCTATTAGCATTCACTAAGTACCCAAAATCACTAGGTCGTTTTAATATCACCTACTACTTTCTTTCACAACATAGTCTCAATTTTTCCTTGTAATATGGAAAGTTTTTCCACCAGGGAAAAAGATCAGATTTGTTCTTATCATTTTACAGGGGCATGAATGTGGTGGCAAAAATGAGCACAAGATACAAGTTAATGGCATGGGATGCACTATACAGCCACACTGCGTCACCTTGCTTTGAGTGAGATTACAGAGAAGATCTAAAAGAAGGGCTCTCACAGGGTAATTCTGGTCTCTGAAAAAAGATTTAAGTCATCTAGCTGTGCAGAAGCCAGATTATATAATCAGGAAATGAGAAACACAACTATTTTCCAGTTTCACTACATTTATTTTTCCCCAGTACACTGACAGCAAAGTTTTTTGATACTGAAGGGTTTTGTTCTTTTTGCAAAATGTTTAATGTGATGATCTAAAAAAACATGCCTTTGTTTCTTAAAATACCAGAATCATCTCAAAGTGAAACATAAAAGCATGTCATATTTCCCCAGCCTTAAAGTGAAGAATACTAATACTGAAGGAAAGACAAAAAACTAGTGTTTGTAACAGTTCAGCATTGCCTTTTAAAGGTGATAACAATTTCCTGTATCTGTATCTAAAACAGACAAAAAAAAACAATGTCTCTTTAAAATACTGTTCTGTTCTAAGGAATAATTCAATCTGGGATGAGACAAGTTTAAAGATCACTAGAGTATTACAAAATCTTACCTAAACTTCCTTCTAGGATGCCACTCTGCAGGCTTACTCTTACACCTGTAGTAAATTAGTTGTATTTCAAAAGTACCTTCTGAAAATGGAAATCAAAGGCTTGCATTCAAATACTTACTGCAGGTATCAGTAACTTTTTTACTTCTTCAACAGCCCTCTTCAGCTTTATTTCTGCTCTATTCTGAGCATCCTCCACAGTGATAAGTACATGTAAATCTTCATTCAGGTGTTCCCAGTTGGGCTTGCCTCGATTCTGTTCTTCCTAAAAAAATTAAAACATGGAAGCTATGAAGAACTTACATTCTGTACAAAGCAATCACAAACAGTAGACAAATTCAATTCTGTGCAGAGTATGAACTTTATTTTCAGCAATGTTTCTTCATAGTTTGGAGACTTTCATATCATATGAACTCAGACTTCAAAATACCACTTTTGGGATTTTGTTTGTGTTTTGGAACCTCCTACTCTATATTACACTTTTTTTTAAAGATTACAATACACATGCTGTTTCTTAAGAGTACCTTCCCCAGCTGAACAAAGGAACAAGAATAAGAAATACTACAAACACAGCATTACTTTCAATATTATTTAGAGCCTTTCAAGAGTTAAACAGGTAAGACATTAGTGGTTAAGCAACCGATCTTTTGAAGAGAAGTGAAACAGTCACCAGACATAGAAACTCCATCTGAATCACTCCAAAGGATAAGAAAGCAATTCTCCAGTGCTAAAAAATGCTTTCAAATACTCATGAAGACAAGATTCAAAGAATCAAACACTACAGAAGGAACAGAAGTTGCCATTTTCAAAGGAGAGCTACATGTACTGGATGAAGAAAAGAGAGGAGGAGATGACAAGGCTTTAATACCGAAGTTACAGAAGAGCAAGTGACAAGATGGTCACCATTACACAGGTACTCATCACATCCATGCCATTAATAACTCCAAAGATAAATCTTAGAAATGTTTTCAGAAACGGAAAGCATGCTCAACAAAACATTTTTAATGTAAACAATTTTAAACAACAGGAAACAATAAATTTAAGTAACACATTCAAGTATCCAGTCTTCCAAAAAATAAGATAATTAAACAACACAGAAGAAACTTCCCAACTCCTGTTTTAATAAACAGTGAATAAAGCTAGCTAAATTTTCATGAAACCTTACTTAAATTTGACAGTATTTAAAATACAATATAACAAGTTAAAAAAAAAAAGGCAGGACCTCAAAAAAAGGTTTAATACAACTTTGAATCTATAAAAAGGCCCACATAAACAAACTTCACTTAATTAAAACTTAAAAAGCTGGGTATAGTAGAAGAGCCTCCTATTTGTAAGGTAAACCTTTGTGGCTTAACCACAATTCACACTTTAACTTCGTCTTTTTTTTTCTTTTTTAATTGCAAACGTGTCTTTGTCTCCAAATTTCATGAAAAATTCCTCCAGAAAATCAGATACATTGAGGAAATGTACTAAGATTTAATACCAATAAATGTTTGCAGTGCCTCATATTCATACATAGCTGAAGGAGCACTGCTCCCTAGAGTGTTTCATTTTTAATTCAGCTAAGTCTGAAATGTTTTGTGGAATAGACAAGGATAAAAAAGGGGGAGAAAACCTGAACCAAGACAGGTGCATGAAAAACGTATGTAAAAGAATCAGTACTTTGAAACTCCTTTTCACTATGTATATAACATGCACATATCCATTACTCCATACTATCAGCTACAGTGGTGTGTTTTGTTGTTTTTAATGTTATCTTCACCAACTTTCTAAACAAAGGTGGCCATGAAAATAGGTCTGCCAATTTCAGAAGCTGAAAACAGAGAGAAAAATAACCCTCACTTACGATACAGAACGTGACACAAAGTGCAGCTGAGTTATAACATGTTCTCTGTTGAAATGTAATCTTTGAAAGAACTATCTATGACAAGGTATTGGCATCTTATTTATTCAGTCGTGATCAAAACTCCACTCTTACTTTTTAAACAATTCCATTTATTATTTTTTTAAATCCAAAGTAGGAGTGAGATGTTTTCTCTTAAGACGGTGACAAGCTCTATCAATATGAGGTAGTGTACAAAATAAGATGTTACAGGTATGAAGAATGAGGGAAGGTTCCTAAACCAGCAGAGGGCAGAGGAAGGAATGTGCAACTGTACCTCTTCTTGGACTGACAAAGCGTTGGAATGAGAAAGGTCCTAGTTACTAACACCATATGCAAGAAAACCTGCACAACTATAGCACCATAAGAGGCAAAAAAAAAAAAAAATTAAAAAAAGGCCAAGAGGAACAAATGACAAGGAAAGGTGTCCCCAAGCAAAGCAGCAAGTTCTGTTCCTGAAAGACAAGGAATGCCTAAATGCAGTTTTAGCTACCACGCCATTAAACACCAAACACCATGTTTATACATAGCATGGGCAAACATGAAGGGGCTTTATGGTGTCACATCCATTTCTTTCATAATGAAAATAATATGGTGCAAAGTCTCAAAAACTTGTTTCAGATTAATGTTACATCAAATATTGGCACTGTACTCCAAATTACTCTGCTGCAGCATGACAATTTTTTGTTCAGTTTAAAAAGAGAATAAAAAGCTGCATATAGGACAAACAAATGATATCGAAGATTTTTTTACCCCCCTAATTTACTTTTAGGTGGAACACATTGTGTGTAAGGTTTATAATCACAGGTATTATTAGGGTGAGACCTCACAGCACAATCAATCATACAAACTACTTATCAGTAAGATAACTGAAGTAGTATATGACTATGGTAAGCTATTCCATGGCCATGAAACACAGTAATAAAAGTCCTGTTACTGAAAGTGCTATTTATTAAGTCAAATGGTAAGACTGAAAGAAAGGTTAAGAAGAATTAAAGTTCACACTTTGTTTAAAAAATAAAGGAGAAAAGACAGAGTTTGGGATGGGCTTCCAATTTCTTCTGTTCTACCTTAATGCACTGGAGTTTTGAATTCATCCAGTGCTCCCATTCTGTCTCATAAGATGGTTTTCTTAGTGAGTTAACAGTTTTCTAAGAAATGGCTTCTTATACTAGTATGTATATTTGATTATTTACCTGTTCAGTTTTACGCAAATTGGGAAATTCAGGTCTTTACTACCTCATTCATTCCAACAGAAAGCCAGGTGCAAAACATGTAACAGAGTTACACTCATGAAAGAGAGATAATCCGCAAATCTCTTGCAGCTTTTATGGTACCTCATTTTCATGGTACCTCATTCTCCTTCTAAATCCCAAAAGGAAGGTTTGGAAAGAAGTCTTTTCCCCCACATAAAATCTTTATTTATATTAAACTAATCCTCTGTGCAACAAATCTTGAACACATCTTTTCTCAACCATGTTTTGTTAGAGTAAAGCCTGAACAGGTAAACTGAATATATCTGGAACACAAGTAGGAAGGTATCTTTGTGAAGACTCATGAAATATGGTCCAAGATTTTAAGGGTTGATTAGGGTTTTCTTTTGAAATTTTGGGGGGAGAAAATGGAGAAAAGACGGGCAGGAAAGAATTGCTACAACCTGCCTTGGTGCATAACTTGGTACGAAGGAACTACAAGCTGTGGCAGTCTTGAAGTGAATTGCAGGTAAGACAAACCAGAAACATTCAGAAAATGTCTGGGGTGGGGAGGGATCCTGAATATCATCCAAACCAAACCCCTTGCTCAGGGCAGGGTCAACTCAAGTACATTGCTACGGGCCAGGTTTTAAACATCTCCAAGGACGGACACTCCATCCCCTCCCTCAGCAGACCTGTTCAGTGTTCAACCAGTGTTCAGTCACAGCAACAACAAAAAAGCACTTTTTCTTAGGTTTAAACATAATTTCTTTTCTTTTAGTGTGCCCATTGCCCCTTGTCCTTCAGTAGCAACTGTTGAGCAACTCAGCCTAGTTGCCAGGTCTACCTATTGAAAAAGCAGTCAGGAGTAATAGAAATTGCCATGAGAATTATTTTGGGAAAGAAACGTTTGCTACCGCAGCAGGAAAGGTACGCACACTGAAGGAAGAAACAGCACCAGGAAAATCAGAAAGCCTAAGACTTGGGGAAAAAGAAATTCAATTGCATACATTCAAAATTATATTATGGACACAAGAAGTAATTGACAGCATGAAGTCTTCCTGCATCCCAGAGATTGTTTATGGAGGAATTATACAAGAAAAATGGAGACTGAAGATGCAGAAAACTACAAAGTAAAGTGATTTATGCCACAACCTTGGGGAACAACAATATTAGAAAAGCTTAATTATAACCAAACTATCTTGTCTGCTAAATTAAAGAACATTAAGGACAACATAAATGGCAGATGAAATTTCATTGTGCTCCTTGTTTGGCAGGAATTTCAGTACTCTTAAATACAGCCTAATTCTGTAGACAGATTTACTTTCATTCTCTTGCCTGTGCATATACACTCATTAATCCTCAGAGTACCTATGCACAATTATGGACTACTCAATATTTATCTTGCTATTAGGGTCACTGTATTAGTTAGTTAAAAAAAAATATTGCTACAACTTCTCAAAATTTAGCTGCAAAAAAAAAGTAGTGTAGCTACAAGAATTTTCTTGGGGAGGGATTAAGGGGGAAGCAGAACAGCAGGTAAAGCATGCAACTGACTTGAACCTATACAATCAAACTTAAATATCAGAAAGGCTATTCCATGAGCGGAACTACTGTAGTCCAGCTCACTGTTAAATTGTATCCCATATTTTCCATACACCTCACCATATCACAGTAACTTCAAGTCCTGGTCTTGCACCTCCTGCATCTCAGGCCCAAATGGCCATTTCTATTTACATCTTCATATCCCATCCCAAAGCTTTCTTCTTAATTCCTCAACCTCTGACTGAACGAGACAGCAGCTTACTAGCTTTCCATAAGCTACACAAGGCAGATGACTGAAAACTCCTCTAGAACAGAGTATGAAGTTAGGTCTCTTCTCTATCTAGCCAATACGTTTTCAAGTACTTCAAACCCAAATTAAAGAAATGTCAAGGCTGACTGAAATTGCTAAAATTATTCAAATGTTGAAAAAGGAAAATATCAACAGAAAGAAGGCCACCAAAAATATTTTATCATCAACTTTAAAAAAACCTCAAACCTTCTTTCTCACCCCAAAGACCTTCACAGCATTGCCAACTGCGGAAAAGTAAGTTGACAAATAAAAAACTGGTGAAGTAGGATCCAGTAGTTTCCAACTGTCAGAATGCCATTACAGAAAAACGAAATAAACTCTGAAAAAAATACTACTCTAGCATCTGTTTATATGTAGGCAGAGAAATATTAGTTAGACAATAAAAAAGAATGAAAGAATGAATGTAATGTGGTAAGAGTGGAAGCAAGTTTTCCAAACAGCATTTTTTTCAGAAAGCTATGGCCTATTCTAAAGTATTAGAAAAAGTGCAGCTCCCATTCTATGCACTTTTTTCCACTCCATCTCATACAATTTCCACTAAAAAGATATAAAACCAGCTCAGTACCAAGAGCAGGGGATCTTTTAAAGAAGTGAAGTCACCAGCTCAAGCAAGTGCTGAAAATTAACGTTAGTATTCTCACTCATCTTGAAGTGATAGGCTATTAAATTCTGTTTTCACCAACCTATTAAACAAGCTGCTCTCCCTACTGAATGACAAAAACCACAGAAAAGAGACAGTAAAAGGGAAGAATGTTTTCATATAATGTCAAATTGAACACTAAAATTAAAAGGCATCAGAATAGCTTCAGTTCTTTAAACCATACAAAGGTTTAATTCAAGTACACTCTAAGAACTTTAATTAAAATCATTCTAAGATATAAAAAACAGTATAATCACTCACAGCCACTTCTCACAGTCAAATGGAGGAGGTAAGATGTGGAGAGAAGAAATTCAGCCATTAGGTAAAATTCTCACAATATGTTTTGTCTAATAAATTGTGCTGTAGGTACATTAAAATTGACAGTAGCTCTACGTGAATATTTCTCTTCCATAATGAAAACATTCACACATATATATCAAAGTTTTAAAAATAATTCAAAGAGCAGTTTAAAAGAAGCTGTGTGAATTAAAAAAAGCTAACGTTGATTTTAAACAATTTTGAAACAGAAGTTATATTTAACTAAAAAGTCACAAATAAGGTCATTATAAATAAATTCTAGTCCAGATGTAATTTTAGTATTTTTAAGTAAGACATTGCAGCCATGCAACAATATCTGAATTAGTAAGTCCAAGAGAAACATTACTCAACCATTCAATACAGTTTACATCTTACTTTACAACCTTTTGTTGACACAGTTGAACTGGTAAAACCAAGTCAGAGGCATCTTAGAAGGATGCACTTTGCCCTAAAGTAATTTACTCCCAACGTTTCAAGAGTTGTCTGTCTTTTGTTTAATGAAACTTCTGTTCTTGTAACTGGTCTGCCAACCTGAGCTACATGATTGTATTTTTAAGTTTTTGGCTTCTCTGCTGCAGAGACAGCTCAAAACAAACATCCAGAAGACAGAAGGTTTCTGTAACATTGTGCAAGGAATAAATCATTCAGTCTACAAATAATTCCACATCAGCTCATCCGTATTCATGAGAGGTCCAGCCCTAATGAAGCAAAATTACTTGGATAATCTCTTATTGTTGTATTCCTGCATCCTTTCCTGACCAGTGTAACAACCTCCTAAGGTTCACTCCCCTTGCCAGCTAGCCCTCACTGCTCCCACTGGGACTGGCCCCAGCACCATACCAACCTTCCAGACTACATGCTGATGTAGCAGATGCCTCCCCACTTCCTCCCCCCTCATTTTCTGCTGGACAAAGGAGTTTACAACTATAACAGGCTCCTGAGTGCCAACACAAGGTCAGTGCTGTAGCTGGGAAAAGGAGAAGGTGAGGGACCATACTTTAACATGTAACTGCCCTTTAAAGACTGTCTCACCATGTCTCATGAAACTGTCCTAAGTGAAATCCAATTATGCACATGCCAGGGACAGAACACAGCCATCTTTATTACCTGGTATGAAGCAACCCACCCATCTCTGATGACATATTACATGTATTAAATGCTAGTATTACAGTAACAACTGTAAATTGAGACTTGCTCCTTCCATTTTTGTGACTGAATCTTAGGTCTTGACAGGACTGACCAGTAAAAAACAAAGAAAAAATCCTGAAAAACAACCCGCCCACCCGCAAACCCGCATTTGAATGATACAGGTTCTGATATTAATATTTCAACAGAAGTTGTTCATTTAGATGAGGCCTGCAAACAACAGAAGTGCTTAGGTAAGTACCAAAAATAGAGGTTTTTATCAGATGAAACTCCAAGCCAGCTCCGCAGAAAACCAGCTTAAAATGATGCACTAATTACAGTATCTGTTTGAACAACAGAAGTAATTTTATAACATGAAGCATCAGAACACACTGATTGTTCTAACCCCTGCTGATAAACTGCTTTAATTGTGCAGTTACAGTCAGGCAAATTAACACAGACTTTTGCTCCTACTGAGTTTCTAATGGCAGCAGCTCACAAGCAGAAAGCTGGTGAAAAAAGCACTGTTACAAAGGTATGCTGAGGGAATAGCACCTGGTCAGGGAGAACATGGCAGCTTACTCCTCATTTAGAATTTCTGATCAAAGTTTTCACCTGTAGAAACAACTGATCAATTGCTTAAATTAACAGTCACATACTTGTTGTTTTGACTGTCAAACAAGTTAGTGCTACTTGTCATATCTTTAATTATAAATTATTATTGTATACTAAGCCCCCACATCAAGACTACTTTGGATTGAAAAAGCAGGTGTCTTCCAGCACACATTAAGCTAGCCAGTAGCTGTCAAACATTGTCAAAGGGCATTATCTAAAGCATCTTTTAAGAACTGTTCTAAAAAAAAAAAAAATCCGGCGGCATGAAGCAACCTGATGTTTAAATGACACAAGAGGATTCTGTTCTCTGTCTCAAAGCCTCAACACAGACTTTGTGCTCAGGAAACTTCAAACCAGGCACCGCCCCAAGTTCAGACCTGCCCTGCAGTCAAAATGGTTCCTAAACGCTCAGAACACCGCCCTGGATCTTTCTAAAGCTGCTGCTTCACAGCACGAGTGAGCGGAGCTGATCCAGCCCTCGGGGGCTGCTGACAGAAGAGGAAGGCCCTGTCACCACCCCAGCTGGAGCGCTCACCCCCCGCTCCGCAGGAACTGCTCCGCTCCGGAGAGCCGAGCCAGCACAAACTTGGTCAAAAAGGGGAAGTTTCTGTGAAACTGACAACAGGACTGCATCTCTCCGGGATTTTCTTCTTGCATATTTCTCTCAAATTGTGCCAGTGTGAAAAATTAGGTTTGTGGAACAAGCCGTATTGTCAAGAGCTATGAAAGCCCAGGAGCCTGTTAAGACTGAATATTTCACTGTTGTGGGATAAAAGTAAAAAAGTTTTGCATGCATCGGTATCCACAGGGAAATAAATGAGAATTTAGCACATGAAATGCATAGCATAAACTCAATACCTGCATATATTTGTTAGAGATGAATGCAATTTTCAATATTGATACTTAAAATTACCATGAAGTAACAAACTTCATCCAGGCAGAAGAGTGAGACTGTTCATTTCTCTGACTTTGAACTACAGGTAAGAGTTTTAACATTTTAACTTTATCAGTATTCCTGGCATAGTCAACTTTATATGGAGACAGTTACACTGATATCCAAGCATGGTTTTATTCCTCTACAGAAGAGGGAAAAGCAGCATGAAACACTTCACAACATTGTGATTCTTTTTACACACTGACCACTCACTGAACAAACATCAAATTCCCTTGAAAGAAAATGAAATACCAATAAATCCTGAATGCAAGTCTTCTTGGTTCAGAGTTAGCTTTAGATAGCTTTTTGAAGAGAAGGACCTCCATATTCTGAATCTCAAGGTACAAAAGACATTTTTCAGTGAAGGCTTAGACCAACAAAACCTAATATGTAAGAGTGGACACATTCCTCAGAGCATTCTCTAATCAGGAAATACAGACAGTAAGTGTATTTCAACTCATGACTCAAGTCCATTCATCATCAGCCACTAATGAAATTAATTTCAAAATAACCTGCAACTGTTCTAAAATCACTTCTGCATAAACCTATTTGCCTCTGAGTTTATGACCAGTATTAATCAGTATAAAGCTGATTCTTCTCTTTAGCTTTAGACGGAGATAGGATGACAAAAATAAGTGCTCTTTTATATACTATATTATCAAGCAGCACCTACGTACCATGCACACATAGTAAGTCACTCAATTTACTTAACATACTTTACAATTTTTGTTTTAAGAATAATTAACAGGATGTTAAAATTATATATACATGTAATAGAAAACAAATCTAGAATAGATCAGTTTTTATGAACATGAAAAGGTATTTCTTAAAGCAGGACCAACATGTCACTAATATAATATTTTACTATATAATACTATTGAATTTACTCTTTTAAGTACATTAAGATCCTTTTGTATATCTCAGGTTTTATTTGGGCAGTATTCCAGCTGTATTATGTTTTAATTTACCATTTTATTTCCTTCCATCCAGAAAGAAGAATAGGACACCAAGGTACTAGCCTTGCTAACACATGCCTCTCTTCCACTCAAAAACTTACCAAGGTAACTAAAACTCTGCTAAAGTACATGCTGACAGGCAAAATAGTCTTAATTAAACTGAAACCTGATGACCATTTTCCATCTGGGATTCTCAAACTAGGAGACCTGAAAGTGTTGACATCCAAAAGGACCTAATCTAATATACTTTCCAAAACTAACTCAAGGCATAGCAACTTCAAGAAATTTGCTTGAGGAAAGAAGTTGCAACTCTAAGAAAATGCCATATAATAATGGTCCAGAAAATGAGCATCAAGATCATAGTACTGCCTCAGGCAAGAAGTCATCAACATCACCAGGTGGTGTTCCCGGAGTGCCCTAATACTGGGCCACAGAAACACATAAGGAGGTGCTTGCCACTGTGCTCTTTAAGAAAGCAAATCACTGCCCAGAAAGTGAGGAGGAAAAAAAAAAAAAAAAGGGAGGCATCCCTAGCCCAACAATAAAGGACTTCATCAGGAGTTAAGGTTCCTGTGTTTTTACTTAGGACTGAGAAGCTTTTTGCAGTTGTGAATGATTAAATAAAACATATAAATAGCATACTGAGGTGTACCTTTATTTATAGCTTTAAGGTAATCATCCTAGTTTTTTGTTTTTCCATTAGTATGAAACTTTTACTTCTATCTGTGCAATGAACACAAGCATCATGGAAAGCATCATAGGCATCTGTGGTTTAATCATCTGGGAACTTAGGGAAACACCTGAGCAGTGGTTTCATGTTTCGGAATACTTACTGTATTGTTTACAGTAAAGTGCTATCGCTATTCCTCAACTGTATTTAAGGGGAAAAAGCTCTCTGCTCATTGGTTTCTCAGTCTTTTAGTCTATGCAGTATAGTACTCCCAAATATTTCTCCAGGATTTTTTTTAATGGTTAAGAAAAAACCAAGCAAACAAACAAAAAAACCCCAAACTAAAACCCCAGCTCCAAAACCCACGGTTCTTGACTCCAATTTGGAATGCCAGTTACAGCATGCTGTATTTGGAAAACTGCACTCTGTGTTGCATTAGCCACTAGCACTTGGCCAAGTAAAAAACATAAAACAAATTATACTTTTGTATTCAGTGGATAGCATGATCAGCTCCTAGGCTAGTAGTGTAATTGTACCTGTTTTGAAACATTTTCTTTCCTCTTTTGAAGTACTATCATGTAACTTTCATCAACAGTAACTGCTGCACATAATTGTTGTTTTTAACATAATTGTTAAAGGTTACAATTAGGACTGACAAAAAGCCATTTTTATTTCTCTATTCCATGTTTTATTTCCTCTGTCTTGTCTTGATTTGATTGCTGCTTCACACAGCAAATCCAGCCAATATATAAACATTCCCCTCACCAATAATTTGAGTTCAGTGTTAATTTATTCGATTTCTCAGCTAAACTCGTCCACAAACCCCTGGGCTCCTGCTCTTTTATGACAGCTCCACATATAAGTCATGTTGAACAAACCGTAAGGGTCGAGAAGTATCAAAATAAAACCACACTTCTCTTCAGGTGCTCTTCCTGCTTAATCTAAACATGAATTCCAGAAACTAGAATTCATTTATGTTAAAAGCCTAAGAAGCAAAGGTACAGTAATTCATACATAAATTTGTGAAATTTCAATTTTTTTTTTTTTTACAATTAGGAATAAGTGACTGGTGTTTTTTTCCCAAACTGAATTTACAGACCTTTTAAAGAAAAAGATGGGAAAGAAATATCAAGAAGAGAAAAAAATGTAATAGCTAAGTGACATTTTGGAAGTATCAGAATAAACAGCTGCTGATACTCTGCATTTTAATGCCAACACTTCTGCTTCCTTCATTTCAATTTGCCTATCACTTCCAAAGTCCCATGGCTCAGCCTTTGCTTGAAAATCTGACCATTCTGCTTTTAGCATTTCCTCAAGGAGAAGTTGCACATGCCTCTCACATAGATAAAAAATACAAGATATATCAATAGGGGTTCCTCTGCATAAATCTTAGTGAAGGTCTTAAGGGAGTATATGGAAGACAACTTTGTAAAACTGCAATATAATCCCGCCAACCCTTTGCTTTTTTTGTTACAAAATAACTGCAAACTTTTTAAAGAGAGATTTTTTCTTCCCCATTTTCCCATGCTGCTAGCATTTACAATAATAGACCATTACTAACCTTAACACCTTTTCTGAGACTGCTTAGCACTTAGTAAGAAAAGTGAAATTTCAATAACTCCATATCATTGTACAGAAGTATACAAAGATGTTCCTACAGAATATTTTTAACAGAAACTTACATTGAACACATTAACATAACCTCAGTGTACCAAGAAAATTAAAAAGCACCACCTCTTAGCCCGCAATATAATAGACAAGTTTCAGATGCAGTACAAAACCATGCAAAGAAGCCAAATTTAAGAAAATAAAACTGAAAATTCTTCCCTATTTCCTCCCTTCCCCCAAAAAACTGAGGTAAAAAAGTAACAAGTTTATATTTTTTTACTTTTCATATGTACAAGAGTGACCTCAGTTAAAGAATATGAAGTTACTACTGTTTCTATAAACTCAAATGAGACTTGTAATGTAAAATATAATTATTTTTATAATAATATGTTGCAAGCTTTATTTTAGGACATTGTGATCTTTAGGTTTTTACTGTTTGTCAAAGCAATTAAAAAAGAGACTCATGACTCAAACCAAACATACCTAGGTAGTAGTTAAGTAACTTTAAGTAATTCAAATAACTTCCCAAGCCATAAAGAAACTGTTTTGCTCAGAGAAGTAAAAAAATTAAAAACAAAAAACAAAAAACAAAAAAAATTGAAAGAGTTGAAACAAACATTCAACACCACTGATTTTTTTTAGAATGGTTCAGGGACAGGTTGGGGAGGTGAAAGCATAGAGTATATAACTTTAACACTTTACCTGCAACACTTTGCCAATAGTACCTTACTTGTGGGCTGCAAGAATGCAGCCAAATGGAAGAAAGAGGCCATGTGCAGGAAAGCAAAGCATTTTTTACTGCTAGGACCAGGTTGACACAGTTGCAATGCTAGAGCTTTAGCTCAAAACCTGTATCTTGCAATTCTTGGGAATGATACTTTGTGATTTGGATGTGTAAGTAAACAATAAACAAGTTTTGACAAGAGCAGGCAGAGCCAGACAGGAAAATACAGGGCAAGGGGGAGGGATGTAATCAATGTTACAACAGCTCTCATACATAAACTGAAGTGCTTTGTGGAATCCGGACCTAAGTGAAAAACAGTGTATCAAGTATTATATGATAATACCTAGTATTTTTCTTATTCCCCTTTCTTGTTTCAATTCTTGGGATGAATCTTCATTGGAGATTTCCCCAAAGATGCACTCCTGCTTCCTCTAGGTCTGCCAGGATAGCAAGAAGACTTGAGTGCCCAGGCAGCTAAATGCCACCTGGTATATTTAGATTCGAAACACCTCTTTGCCAACAAGAAAGCAGAGTGCTAAACCTAAACCAAAACTTTTCATAAGCAGTTGCTTAAATGAATATTGACAACTTTAGATACAATGTCTGTGCATATAATTAGAATACTAATCTTGTATAGTCACTTCAGAGAAAGAAACTGTCCCAAATCCCAAGACAGAACTATTCTGAGTTTCCTTGTAGAGAAGGGTTTCCTCCATAGACTTCAGTTTAACACAGCTGCAAGGATAACCGCTCACTCCCACAAGAGAAGTGGCTCCATTTGTTTCTCCTTCCGTCTGCTTTGTACCAGCAGCAGCTCTTACTGAGGCCTTCCAGAGCCAGTTAACACAGCAGCAAACCATTGCTGTCAGATTAGGTTTTGCCTGTTTAGCAAGCTGAACTGGCTCAGTGACACATTCCACAAGTAGCAGGCTGAGCACAAAGGAGGGCACAGGCAGATCGCCCTCTGTAGGAAGCTGCCAGCCGTCATTCACACCTCTGGCAGGATACACAGCAGCCCAGTTGCTACCAAAAGGCGGCGAGGAAGCGAGGATGGAGAGCCCCTCGCTCTGACTGCCCAGTGGACATGCTGGCATTTACTAGTGCCATGTACTGCAATACATAAATTACTATTAAAAGTTAAGTATTCTGAAAACTCAGTTTCCACTCCAAGTTAGGCCTGCAAAGCAATCACCTTCCTTCCACTTCAGATGCTACATCTCAGTTGCTTATCTCAGAAACTAGCACACTATGTCCCATTTATTTAAGCAAGGGTGTGTCAAAGACAAAAATCCTGTCATTCACAGCATAGTGATTAACTCTAAAAAAAACTTCATTTAGACATAAAGGTTTGGAATCTCAACACTCTTCTTAAAAATGTGTAATTTCACAGGAGACATCAACCAGCTTTCAGCAGCTCCATTTCCCCTCTTCATCATACAGCTGTACCAATTCTGCCTTATTAGATAAGGCCAATTTTTTTAAGGTTTTTGTAATTGCTTAGGAGTAATTTCCACTAACAAATTATATAATTAATGTCACTCAGTCATTCACTCTCATTTCCTTACGCAGTGATTTCTCCCACAGTAATACATTCCGAATTTTCAGATTTGTAGAAGGATCAGAAGAACGGCTTGCACTTTAGATTAGAGAGAAGTGAGACCAGAAATGATGCCCAAAGTTAATTCTGCAGTCAGCAGGTCTCCTGAAACTCTGTTACAGAAGGGCTTTATTTCAGTGCCCAGGTACTCTTAAGCAGGTGACTGCCTGGGGTTCTTACCCCAGTGCTTATACGGTGGTTTGCTCTGCTCTAGATAGTGGCCCTCTCTACATTCCACAATTCTTCTGGAAAAGATGGTCAAATTCTTTGATTAATGTAACAAATATTTTCCACAGAATACTGCTGTTAAGCAGACATTATGCTACAAAGTGGCATAACTTCACAGCATGTTACTAAATACACTGTGTCGCCCAGACAGGGCAAGATGCTCTTTACCAGTTAAAAGCAACTGAAAAGCTGAATTTCATGGCCATTCTAACCCATATACTAACTCATTGGCTCTATAGCTAGAAAGCTCATGAGCTAATTGCAACGTTTTTATTTAGGTTGAGCCTCCATTCATATAGGTTTTATGCTTGAGTTTGTTTTCCCCTTTTTACTTTTTTTGCCCCCTTTGAGGAAAGGGTTATGTGAGCTTTATGCTGTCTGGCTTGGATTCATACTGTGGTAATACTTCCAAGCAGTGCAGAAATAATAATGTGGTTTGTTATTGTCCATGGTTTATTAAACTTTTTCTTCAACAGTAACCCACTATCAGTAGTACAGTACTGAATGGAACAAGGAATATAGCATTTTATATAGCACCACTGCTACGTCTGTCAGATTTTAACACATGTAATAGTAACAGTCTAGCCTTATGTTTTCTTTTATTTCTTTTTTTGCTAAACTGCAAGTTTACTCAAACTATAACAATTTACTCTTATGGTGATTAGACAAGCAAATCTTTGGTTTTTCATCACTTCACTCCCTCCTGGAAAAGTTCCATTCTTTCGAATTTACACAGTTGCAACAATTACAAAACAAATCTATTTATAACTGGACAACAGATCAAGACTGGTATGGAAAGTATGGAAATGGAAAGTGGTGGGCAAGGTACTAATGCAAATTAAATAAACTGACTTCTACTTTAAAATAAATGAAATTTTGTTACAAAGACTACAGAAAAATCAAATTTGCCACTGAGTACAGAACTGACAATGAACATTGGCTAACAAACTAAAGTTGAGTCCTTGAAAAAATTCAGAACTCCTGCCTCAAATAATCTCAGCACACAAGTTTTCCCTGTACTTATGACTGAAACTTTGCAGACAGTCTGTAATTACAGTTTTATTGCAGCAGTTGCCTCAAATCCTTGCTACAATTACATAGGATTTGACACACCCAAGCTACCACCTAGATAACTCAAAGTGTGACCACTGTTCCAAACCTTCTTTACGACCAATTTCATGCAAATACTCTATAGATTATAATGACTACAGAATGAGGAGTATTCCAGCACGTGCCACATGTTCTCAAGGCTGAATTAAAATGTAGTAATGGTCTTGCAAGTTAAAAACTGTATAGCTGAGTGCCAGCTTGGCACTGTTATTAAATGGCTCTTGAGAATACCGCTGATAATATATTAGGGAAGCCTTTCCTGCAGCACAGAAATGATGGATGTTCAGGAGCCCGCTTCACTGCTCAGGTAGCATCAACCCAGAGATTTAAAAGAACCAACCAAACAAAAAAGCCCAATACAATCAACAACAAAAAAAATACCCAAAGCAAACGAAAAAATAAATTAACCCCTGCAACAAACAAACACCACCAAAACAAAAACAACAAAAAAGGGCCAGTGCATAGCAATATGACTTTAATGATTCTTCAGAATTAGAACATTTCAACTCATCATATTCTCTCTGGTGGTTTTCACAGAGAGCTCCCTGGTCCTTCAATGAATCTGTCCTTAAGATCAAGGTTTGGAAGTCTTTATTCACTTTCTACACTTAATGAGCTGAAAACCACAATTTTTTTTAGTTCATTTAAAATACCATACACTACCATCAGCTCTTTATATAGCATCTGTGCAACACATTTAAAATAAAACTCTTGTGAAATTACTGAAATAAATAATTTCCGTAAAGGAGTAATTATGAAAATTCTGTCCACTTTTTAAATTGGAAAACAACATTTAATAAACCTCCTGCTCATTGCATAAGTACAAAAGAAAGTGAAAGCTATTCATAATTTTGATTAGAAGTCCAATATCACAATATTTACATGCCTACTGGTTTTAGAAGAGAATGTCTAGATATGCATCCTTCAAGATCCCATTCAGTTAGCAGTCCTACAACTGCTGTTTAGGAGACATCATCATCCTTCCAACAAGACAACTGGTTTCACGAAAACTTTTTGAATCCCACAAATTCTGCTAAAATGTACAAAAACATTCACCAAAGGAATGTAATTTTCTAAAAAACTTATTAAATAACGAATTTGCTGACATCTTCACTTGCATCATCTTGAGTAAAACTGAGTGTGCCAACTAAGATCTATAACTAATGAAATTATCACAGCTCCATTGCAAGTCACCATAATATGCAAAATTAAGGCTTATTATGAAAAACTTCAAGTTCTGTTTTTTCAACACATTCCCTCAGCTAACAAAGATATTAATACAGAGAGAAATACCATGAATAAATCCTGGACAGATTAAAAGAGGCAAATAGAATGTCATTACAGTATGACGCTACAGAAGCAAAGTAAATCCTTGATCTGCTAACCAAGTCACTATTTTAAAATGAGCAACTTTTAAACAAATTCCAGTACACTATCAGAAACACTCAAAAAGTTATTAAAAAAATTAACTGCTTCTGCTCTTCAAAAGATAAGTTCCAAGCTTCTTTCATTAAAATATCCATTATATATGTTTTCAGACTGCACGCTTATCTGCCTCCACAAAAATCAAATGAAAGTTTCACAGTTTAATTTAATACACTTCTGAATTACAAAAGTTGAAGGGGGTAAGACTGGGTAGAAAAGGTCATTATGTGCAAGCCTTTCTTACATTTTAAAATGGTTTCATCTACCTTAGAAAATAAGACAGCATGGTACATGAACTGAGGACAAAAATAATTACACACTTTGCTCACATCCTCGAGAGATAGGTAGAAAGAAGGTCAATTTCTTCATTCTAGAGTGTTTCCTCTTCTTCAGAAAAGCACAAGCTTTACAGCTTTCTTCAAAATGCATTTCCAACAGATGACAAGGATTTACTGCCAACTGACAGGTCCTGACCTCCCACTTCCTTTTTCCCGTCCTCTCCTTTCTCAGACTGGCACAGGTATTAATTTGGATCAATACACCTTATTAACTAGCAAATTTTTTTTAAGCCCACTGAACTATTCTCTCACATTAGCTGAACAAAATCTAGCTTCTTTGCTGTTCCCACTGTAACCCTCTAACATAAAATAGAACATTTCTTCCCACCTCCCAAAACAGAAGCTAAGCAAAACTTTCCCAAGTACGTATGATCATGTACTGTTACGCAACGATGCAAACTGTCTGGTTTTATTCACAATGAGGAATAGGAAGGTCCAAAAAAACTTCAGCAAAACAGATGTATAGTTCTTTCCTGTACCTCCGGTACAGCCTTCAAGATGATGTGATGCCATCAGGAGAAACTCAACATGAGCTTTCAGAAATGTCCCTAGCACAGAAATAGTTACAGGTTTCGTACCAGTACGTAAGAGGTTGCTAAACTGTCCTTAGTGAGAAGGCCAAAGAGCTGATTTGAACACCAGCAGCTGGAGGTAGGAAACAATCAACACTTTTTTACTTTTCTAAGAAGAAAATCACTATATGACCCACCCAACAAATTTTCATTTTGTAGATCAGTTCAAAAGAAAAACTTCAACAACTATTATCACAAAAACCTTATTAATATTACAGCTACATATTCTTACACCAACTGGGTATTGCAACAGTGCGTAACAGATGTGAAACCTGTCAATAATCAATAAAAGCTTAAATAAATTTTTCCTCACAGAGAATCATACAAAGCAAATTTAGGAAAAGGGGAGGGGCTGAGGTTTTTTTTCAACCAGAGTCTCCTCAAATAATAGGTGATTTGCAAAAACTTACTGGAATGTTTACAAGAAGTAAAACATTTACTTGCCTCTACCTCCAAAATTGCTGGATCATGGCTGTCTCTGCTCTTAAAGGAGACCTGAAAAGCAAAAAAAAATTGGGCTTGTGCCCTATTTTGCTTCTTTAAGATGTTCGAGAGGCATGAAGAGTTGGAATTAGGGCTTTTTTCTTTTACCCTCTGATGGACATTAATTACTCCTTGTTTACACTTGAGACTGAAATTTCAAGAAACCATAATATAAGACAATGACAACCTAATAAAGGAAAAACAGTGCAAGAATCAACAGAAGCTAAGTCACAGAAGAAAGAACAAACTTCATTTTTTTTCCCTTCACACCTACTTCTTCAAGTTCTCCTTCATTTGAGTGATGAGTAACATAAAATCCTTTTCCAGAGTTAAGCATTCTTGCACTACACTACTACTGGTGATTTGCACACAAATGTATGATTTAACATAGTGCTTTCTAAAGAAAAAAGATGGGGAAAAAACCCAGAAATTTGATTGAGGTTGTATTTTAAAATTTTAAGATAAGAAACAATTGGAGAAAACTCAAGCCCTTTTCAGGGACTCTTTATGGTTCAAAATAAGAAAAGAAGTAGAAAAATAATTGTTAGACATTCTCTGCAAATGGAAAAGAGTGAAAAATCTATGAACTGGCTAGCTATAATAAGGGAGACAAACATGACTTTCTCTTCCACTATTAATATAGCCTGTAGGACATTTCCTATGTATGCTGTAGTGATGCAGCTATCAAAAGAGAAAAGCTGCTGCAATGTATTTTCTAAAAATTAGCGTATTTCATCTTATAGCACTAGGCTAATTTAAAAGTAAAATAAAATAAAAATTAAAATTTATACTAGATGCAAATGAGCAAAGAGTATAGTTTATTTTAACCAATGCCCGTTACTGCTGGGGCAACTAAAATAGCTCATTAGTATTAATTGAGATGGGATGGCACCATGTATTTCCATTCAATAAACTGGTCAAAGCCCTTTCTTATTCCTTCCACCCACACTTCAACTATGTAATTACCATATATGAAAAAGGAAAGTCTATTTTTTTTTTTTTTGTAAAAAGGGAAATTTAAAATGCTGCTTATGGAAAAACATGCAATCATCAAGAAAAATAAAAGCACGATGCCTAAGAAAAATATATCCAAAGTACATCCTTAGAAAACTATTTAAGACAACAAATTTTCATAAATTACATATCACTGAAAAACTACACTCAACCAATACAGGGTTGTAGTCAATGTTTTAAACCAAATCAGTGAACTGGCTGAAGGTTCTCATCATTACACACATGGAAGGTGATCTTCCTGAAATGCTAAACCAACATTAGGCAGGCCAAAGACCTGAGCATCTTTACCACAGGTCTATTACTCAACTCAGCTCTCTATTACCAACAATTATCATGTTACTTCTCCAGTTGCAACATGCAAAAGGCACCAATTCAAATAATACTGGCACGTAATTAAATGCTCCAGCGGCGTAATTCACAAGGGGTTATTTTGGTTTGTGGGGTTTGGGACAGTTGGTTTGGGATAGTTGGTTTGTGTTTGGGGGTTTTTTGGTATATTTTGCTTTTGTGTTTTTTTGGTTGGTGAAGGGAGCATGTGTGGCAGGGGTTTTTTCTCCCCCACACATCCGAATTATAAACAGAGAATGGAACTAAATAAAAGCAGGAAAAAGGCAACAAATTTCATGTTTCTTTAAAATATTGGAAAAAACTCTTAAAAAATATGAACCACGATAAGGAAAATGATGTCTAGTTCAGAAGTGACTTAGAGGTCTAGAAAGCATCAGATTTCAAGATCCCACAAAAGACTGTTTCAAAGCTATGAAGAAAAAAAAATTACAAAATGATATTTTCTTCTCCTTTCTGCTGAGCAAGAATTCTTTTCATCAAGAACTTCTTACTTTTCTGGGTAAAATATATGGTGACATAGCAAGCTAAAAATCAAATTGAGAACATTTTAATGCAGACACTCATGTATCTCATATGTGAAGGTGAAGTTTAACTTTGCAGGTTGAGTCTATTTAACAACCAGCTGTCACTGAAAATAGCAGCCCTGACTCTGCTACTTCCACTGAGCTGCCCCTGCTGCTTACACAATTGTGCAGGGGCCAATTTAGGAAACTCACAAACTCAACTGACTCCTGAGGATGCACATGAAACAGTGGGAACAGATGTCCTAAGGCCTTTAATGGGAACTGACCATCAGATCAATCCAAACGTAGTGCCATACCACTCAGAGAAAACCTTCAATAATTTGCAATAGAGAGAAGATTTTGTCCTCTGAGGACTACTAATATGATTAGAGCTGAGGCGTTACTCTGCTTAAGAGTGTGTGAGCCTCTTCAATCCTAATCTGACAATAATTTAAGTAAAGACACTTCAAATTAAATTCTAATTTAAGGATATCTGTGGTCACTCCAATATCCATTATATCACCTTCTTAGAGACAAGTGTATTTATATAGTAGAGAATTCACTTTAAGATTATCCAAACATATGAACGACACAAACATATTACTTTTTTTTAAAATTATGTTTTCTAATACCCTTTTTACTATGCAACACATACTACATATGTAACTATTTATCTTGATACCTCCTCTGCCTATGTAACTACTACATACAAAGAATTAAGTCCCATTGAAATTTTATGGAACTGAAGTTGCTGACTGACTTTCGGGGGGGAAAAAAAATCTAAGTAATCACGTAAAATCAAGTAAAAATCAAAGTACCTCAAATACTAGTTTCAATGCTATTCTCCACAGGAATTTGAAAGAAATTAATCTTCTGCTGTAATTTACAAACAATGCTCAGACCATATACTCAAACTTCTTGCTGCAAAACCATATTGTCTCACAGAGAAAGACACCTTCACAAAAAAGTGCTTGCATAAGTCAGAAAAATCATCAGCAAAAGCTGTTGATATGATTTTTTTCTCTCTTTTAGTAAAGCATGTTTTAATTATTCAACAAACTACACTAATACTCAACAAAAGTAGAACTGAAGTTTCCAGTGCAAGTCATGCTCTGCTAAGCATACATAGTATATCCTCCATATCCCTCCCTGTTCTGCCCCCAACCCTTACCCTGCAGGCAGAGTTAATAAGATTTATTCCACTTTAGTAGGTAGGATGTCACATTCTTGTGATGGGGACAAAAAGGTGGAAACCATCTGCACTAAAACTTTATTGACTGACTGAGTACATAATATATAACTTCAGCACACCAGCACTCAAGCTTCACAAGGCAAGGAAGGCACACACTGCAGTTCCACTGTATGCAAAGTAAAAAGCAGGCACAGCTCATCATCTATAAAAAAGTTAAAGGAGACCAACAGCAAAAAATACAAAGACAAATCAATGGATGAAGAAAGAACTTCAAAAAACATGAGGTGTCTCAAAGCAAGACAGGATGTTTTTATTTGAGCATTTAAATACATATAAACTGTTTTAACAGCTTGCTCTAACATGATACAACATGCAGGATAACATACCTACTAGAGTTTTAAAACACTGCCTCATTTTAGGCAGGAGATGTTAATTCGTTACTCTGAAGATACCGACAAATAACCTCTTAAATCTGATGATGAAACAGTACACAAAAATGCCACAAATATTCAAAAACACAGGCATGCAAACATTTTTTACAAGATACCTATATAAGAAAAGGCACTAAGAAAAGAAATACACCAAAAAAGAAAGTTCGCACTCCGTATGTTCACCAAGAGTCCAAAAAGCATCTGAATTACCTGTGAATAAGCACATAACACCTGGAACTCCGGGTACAGAAATTATTAGTACAAAGCTCCACCCTGAGCTTTTCACTCTGTACATTTCAAATGTTTCCCTTACATATAAGCTTGGGGGTTTTTTTGTGGTATGTCAACAACCACACACAGTCTCAGGACACTGAATTCCACGCATTCTGCAAGTTCTGTCTGTCCTAATATTCACCCCCTCCTCCAAGTAATTACGCAGTTCTTAACACTATTAACCACTGTAAACACTGGTATGAAGAACTGAGTGAACGGACTAGAATTCAAATATCTAGTTTGATACATATGAAAAATCTCGGCTGCAGAAAGCAAGAAACTGTTTATCATCATAGAAAATACACTTGCAAAAATCCCAGATAAAGAAGCATTTATGAATATGATTTTAAAAAAAACCCCTTTTTCTACTATTGTCACAATTTTGTGGAGACTTAACACCTTGTTCTCAGTTTCCTCCTGATCCCTCAGGCCTAATTTTGTCCATCTCAAACTTGTTGCATTTCCTGTTGTCTGTGTTGCCTCACTTCCTTTTTAATAAGCCCCCTTGCAGAGTCTCAAATTGGTCACACAGGTGAGCATACTTTACTTCTTTTTTTGAAACAAGCAAAAAATCTCCAAAAACCCTGCCTGTTTAAACTTAGTTTTTTAGGCATTTTTTAATTTAAGGCCAGCAACAAGGCACACACTGAAAGACCACTACTCTAATAATTAAAACTTGCTGCTGAATACTACTCAGGATTAATGACAATTGGCTTGTACAGAAGTGCCACACAGTATGACCAAAGTAACAGCACTTAATGGACCAAAAAAACCAAAAAACAAAACAAAAGCAAAAAAAAACCCTACATGACTAAGATTTTCGTTCTCTGAGATTAGATTTAGACAAACCATGCTGGAGTCTCAAAATTTTAGCTTGATCCTTACCAATAAGCTGTTTTCATTTTAGCATACAGGAATGTACAAAGTCCATGACGCACAAAAGCAGACACAGGGGAGAAAAACCCAAACACATAAAATGCAACTTGATTACAGAACTGTTATCTACTTCAGCAGTATACACACACATACACAGAGTGTATATACATATGTATAGATATAACAAAAGTTTTTGATTTGTATAAAATTTATATAAATTAGATGTTACATCATACGACATTGAAATTTTATGCCATACATCTTACCCATTATGCCTCTTTTTATACTTAAGCTTAACTCCAAATAATTTTTTCCCAATTTGAGAGACTTTGACCAGAAGGAATAGTCAGAATGATTTAATCTGGCCTTCAATATATCATAGGCCATTAGTTTTCAATAGAAAAAGAACTGCTCTGACAGTAATCATTAAAAATAGGTTTAGAGTGTATCCAAGGTCATCATAACTTGACTCTGCTAATACATGGAATTAAAGTTTGTTTCTAGATGGATTCTTCACATTTTCTTGAAGAAAAATCTCTATCACTCAAAATCTGATTTTAAAAAAATTCTTTGCTTTGAGGCACAGATATAGCAAGGGCTAACTGGTAAATTCTCCTTACTTTCTTTCACAGTACATTTTGAAATTTTACACCTTAACCTCATTCTCAATGGTGTAAATGGCTAAGAAAATGGAGAGGAGGGATAAAGAACATCAATATCATTGCAATCTACTTAAAAAAAATCTTAGGTAGTTGTGCTCAGAGTGACCTCATTAGAGAGAATACTTCAAATACCAGATGCACCAGGAACATTGTTATGCAGCCAAAACTAAAGCACAAATGTGAGACACGGTCTATAGGTCCCAACCATAAATAAAATACCGCTCACATTTTCAGTTTTTTAGTTGTTGATCCTACACAGGCAGGATCTGAGCCTGCAGGAAATTATGATTCATTGTGTACCTCTGCAATAAAACCAAGTTTTACGACATGCTTTCAGCAAGACTGTTTTCATCAGAAAGAAAAAAGCATGTTTAGCAGGTGTATATATATTTCAAATGACAAGTATCATCAACTCAGATTATAGAGGGAGATAGAGGGTCTGAATTTTCCTCAGTGGTACATAAACCCTGTCAACAGGATTCTTAACAACTGTTCTTCTGGATGACTATTTGGAGAGCTGCAAGCCCTCAGCTTCTAGGTTTTTCATGTCCTAAAAGCTTAGTGGTACAAGAAAGTTAAACTTTTTTTCAAAGTGACCAAGATAATGAGCTTTTCCTATTTGACCTAGTGTATAAATTAACACAACCATTTTTGTCCAACTTTTTAATGAAATTTGTGAAAAACTGTCCATGGGGTGAGTGCAGAAAATTACCATATTCGTGCATTCTAGCTGGTCTTACCCAAATGGGAAACCTCCCCCCCCCCCCAAAACCTTATACTGGAAAAAAAAATTCCACTCCAGCCTTGAT
>VZTE01000634.1:737112-764791 GCA_013397775.1 Eulacestoma nigropectus
TGGGAACCCCCCCCCCCCCCAAAACCTTAGACTGGAAAAGAAAATTCCTGTTCAGTCTTAGACTTAGGAACCTCACTCTGGAGCACAACCAGACACAAAGCAATTCCTCCCAAAAGGGACTGCAAGTCCTACAAGAATAGCAAAGAACATAAAGGGAAAACATGTTCATGCAAAAAGGGTCCAGGAAAGGCAATTGCAAAGTCCCTTTACTTTTCCACATCTTAACATTAAAAATAATTTCAAGACAGAAATTTTCCTCTCTTCAAGAAGATCTGCACGTAGAGATTATGTGAAAATATAGCAGATTAATATCTATTCAAAATTGGATATCACAACATTATTTTTAAATTTTGTATATGGAAATAACAAATTTCCCAGAAAGCAAATACAAGAAAGAGTTCCTCAAAACTGGAACTGAACTACAAAAAAAGAAAATACTCAAAAAATGCTAACAAATTTTTTTCAAGTGACCAAAGTCAATGAAACATAATCATAACAATTTAAGCAGAAAAATGTGACAGCCTTGTTGCATTTTTTTATGGGGAACAAAAAGTACAGTATGTCCATTTAAGACTATTCATTCTGGAAGAACACAGTTCTCAACTTTATTTGAGGCTGGGTATTTATACTGAAAGCATGATAGTCTGAGGAAGCCTTAACACAGTGGCTTTGAGATTACAAAACTGTCTGTGGCTGGACAGTGTGGGCTGCAGTACCCACCTACAAAGCGAAATGACTGTTCAATGTTTGAGCAGAGGAAGCCATCTATTCACTGCAGAACCTAATCCTAAATGGATGAGCTAACACAGCTACACTAATACTGTGCTGCAGCACTGCTGTGACATGAAATAACTCCACTAATCTGAATGCCATGTCAAACTCACATTCCATGGGGGTTTTTTTTACAGTGCAGAAAAAAGAAAACTAGAAAAAACTGTTAAAGAAACAGACAGAGATAATTGCACTTCAAAATGCCAGATCATAAAACACCTTATCAAGCTCTAATTTAATGCTTATCACTGTTTACTTGGCATGAAAGGGCAATTGTGTGGTGAGTAGGAACAAATCTGCATTTATTGACTTTATGAATTACCTACAGAAAACGTAACCAATAATCATGTAGCAACTTATTATTAAACACAATAATTTAATGAAATTTATCAGTTAATATGCCCAGAAAAACATTTACTTCAAAAGAAAAGCAGGCCGCTTAAAAAAAATGCCAGTTATGGTCTAAGATGGGCTTTCTAGTTTTTTTTCTGTACACCATGATCAATTCACACAATTACAACATTTTTTTTTCTAAGCCTGATTTCTCACAGCACTTTGCTTGCATCCTGTGATATTACAATGCTCCACTACAAAATAAAATCTAGCTTTCTGCTCTTTAACAATGACACTTTGTTTAGGTTTTCAACAAAACAAGAAAACCTTTCAAGTTCCCATGCCCTACAAATTCATTTAAGAAACTGTTTTATCTGTAATGATTTTTTTGTTTGTTTGTGCATGGTTATATCTAAGACCAGTCATTACTGCTAACCATTCAGTATGCTTAATATGCCTTCTGAACAAACTTTATTAATTGTGCCTAATTACTGCAGGCAACCACTCTTACTCTGCATGTGACCTCTATTCACCTAGCAGTTCAAGCTCTGAAGTTCTAGTTGAATTACCATGCATTGCCATATCCACTGAGCTCCTCAAAAGAATTTCGTGTACACGCTTTAAAGCTGCTACAGTAATTACTCCTTTTCACTTACTGTTTCACATTTTTGGCCAAATTAGTCTAGCATCAAACATTCAGCTTTCACTCCAGAATAAAGCTGTTCAAGCTTGCTGAACACAGACCTTCCAAATTTCCTAAGGAAAGCAACCAACCCATTTCTTAATTTCTTCGGATGAATGAAATAAAAAACATTTAAGTGTTACTATAACAATTTTATACCTTTTCTTACTGCCCACTGATATAGTTTGTATATTTTTACTGTTAGAATATTCTACAGCACTGGCATCTGAAATAAACAAAGACTACCAAATCTTCTATGTTAACTTCTTTGCTTTACGCCTCCTTGTTATTTCTGTTCAGATATGCAAAAATAGCTCCTACTTAGAAAAGTCTATCTCAGACTACATTAGGAAACAAGCTTCAAATACTTGGAATAGAGAAACTCGGTCAAAAACTTTAATTTAAAAAAAAATGGAATTCTGACATGTAAGATATGTAAGATGCCATGTCATGCATGATAGATTTGCAAAAATAGATTTTCAAAAACCACTGAAATAACAACCTATGGCAATAGATGCTTTTCACAGAGGAATGAGAAGGAACAGGATAGGGCAAGCATCTTCCAAATTTCCAACTCTAACACTGCAGTTGAGGTTTCTTTCTTTCCTCTTTTACTATAGCCACTGTTATTAAATGGCAGGATTCAAGAGTCACAAAGACTTAAAAAATAAATAAAATAACCAAAGCTCACCATACACTACTACACCAAAAAAGACAAAACTCGTTTGTCTTTACTGCCACTAGGTTTATAAGAAAAACAAAGCCGTCTTTAAACAGATGAAAATATCCTGTTAATTTTCTTCACCTCACATCTTCTCCACCAGATAAACGAGGGCATTATCACTATTTAACACAAGTTTTAATTGAGTACTGTCACTGGTGGGAAGAAAAGTGTGGAACCACTACTTCCCATATCAAACAAAGCAGGTAATTAACAGCTACTTTGGCACAATCCCTTATCACCAAAATACACAACACTGTTAAGTTCTCTCAATGCGAATGCTTTGCTTTAACAAAGGAAAGCTGATGTTTCAGGGTCACATTCACTCCTTTAATACACAAGCATAAATTTACTGCTCAGTCAGACACCTATAATTAAACACAAGAAGAATATAATTCTAATATTCAGACAGGCTTGCATATGAGTGGGATATCTCCCCCTTTAAAGATGATTGCCTTTCATTTTTTAGTTTCAAGCAGCTACAGTTCACTTAGTTTTGATTACATAGCAATTAGATATGCAAATACAAGAGATCTAAAAAATGCTTTTTCAAATGTCAGATTGTAAGCAATCAAGCTTATTCACTTCTCCTGTACACACAAGCTATTCATTAAATAGCTATTGTCTTAAAAACATTCCAACAGATTGCATTTACCAGTGTTTTAGAAGCAATGGGAGTGCACATTACTCAGAACACAGCTCATCAGGGAACGAAACCGATCTTACAATTAATTTAATATATTCATGATAGTGGTTAACTAAGTTGAAACTAAGTATCATCTTCTTTGGGCATTTTTCCCATTGTTGTTAACAATATTGAAACTCACTGCATCGTCAAATTAACCAAAAGTCATTTGTTTATATGTCTAATGACAAATGTCATTGGTGATAAATGTCACAGCTAAGATCACTGAATTGTGACTATCAATAGTTTTTCATCCTATGTAGAAAATCCATTCTGAATTATTATCCATTATTTTTTCATTGTATCTTACAAATATGCTCATATAAAGGAAGTTACTACGAAATGATGCAGTTAGTATAATTTTGGCAGGAACAGCCATTCTGACACCTCTCCTTTTTCTCCCCTGAAGGCCCACAAATATGTTCTATTACAAATACAGAAGTTCCCATCCATCTAGACCACATATATGGTCTTGGGTTCTTTGTGACATATTTCATTTGGAAGCAGCTTGAGGTCCATTGATCACTGGTTAAAAGCGGTGGGAAAGGATATTTGGCAGCAGTTCTGAAGAGACCAGGAAAGAGTAACTACTGCAAAACTATATGGACGTGTCTATAAAATATTCTTACGCACAGCTCTGGACAGCCACTGACAGTTGGAAAGCTTGCTCTTGCAAAACTCTGAAACACAAGAATAAAATGGGATGGGGACAGGGGTTGGTCGGTTGTTTCTCTAAAAGATCACAAAATCAACTCCAAGATAACAGGATGGAGGAAAAACATCCGTAAAAGCAAGCCCATGTGTTCAGTAACTCAGCTGTGCAGAAATGTACACTAACAAGGGAAACTGAAATAGTTCTTTCCTCAGGCTGAGCTTTCAAGCTAGGTAACTGAAGTAAATAAAATGTTTTCCTAGCCGATTCCATGATCACCAACGACCCTTCAAGATGTCTCTCACAGGAGCACAGATCCTTTTTACAAGGTCAGGAGAGCAGCAAAAAATTACAAGAGATACCTGATTCAGAGGTCTGTTTAAAAACACGAAAAAAAATCAGTTCAGCTCTGCAGCCCAGCTGTAGGCCCCAAAATGTTCTGCAAAGTCAGACCAAGAAAAAGCTGGAAAGGCTTTTTACAAGAACTGCCTTTTAAGAACTAATAGATGAATGTGTGTGACAAATTACTTGACATTTTGAGGGTCTTCAAATCTCCCTTTTTTTTTCTCCCTTTAAATGCTTAATGTGATTTTCTCTTTCCCTCCCCTTGCAATACAGGAGCCTTATTTAACCAGCCAGTGAGGTAAAACTCACTGCCTGTCAGCTTGCTGCTGCTGCCCATGCAATGTTTATATTCCTTCCGATGCTTCTTCCCGAAGGGTCACTATAAACAACTGTTTGAGCAGCAAACATAACCTGTGTATTTGAACTCCTACACTCTACAGCCTAGCATAAAAAATGATACAGCTGACAGGGGAACCTGAATAATTCCCTCCCAGTGGTGCCCCTGCAAACATTCCCTCATCTATTACATGGTTCTCCAAGAAGACACTGGGAAAATCCTGTATCTGCTACTGTGAAACACCAGGATCCAAAATGCATACTCAAAATGCCACATTCCTGCCAATTTCTGCATCTGGCAAGATTGGTGATGCAGCACTGTCTAATCAAATTTACTATACTTAATACTCGGACTTGCAGAAACAGCCAGTTGCAAGTGGGTTTAATAGGAACACAAGTAATATGCCAAATATGACTTATTTAAAACCATTACACTTTATTCTACCTGGTAGATTCTTCTACTATAAGTCATGAAACATATATTAGACTGCAAATAATAGGTCCGAAGCCTGCAATAACCAAATCAAACTTCCTTAAGAGAGCCTAAACACATGATCAATAATAAATGTGTTTTCCTCTTCAAAATGTTTCTGCAGGTGTATATAAAAAACAAGGCAAAATCTTTTGTATGTCTGATTTTTCTTAGAAATGGATAATTGTGGTTTCTTTTTTTTTTTTTAAGGAAGCTTAATTTTTACCACCAAATGAACTATTCCAGAAAGGTACATTTCAAGCTAAATTGAACTTACCATTTAAAAGGCTGGATACTGAAAAATTCTACTAGTCAGGCTGCAAAAACCAATTTTGGTATTTGCAATACTCCTGTGTCCTCACTGCATACTAATTTCCAGAGTAGCTTCAGTATTTCAAACCACGTAACTTTAAAGTTTATCACTCATTTTTGTTTGTAATACAGTTAATCGTAAGACCTTTTCTGATTCATGCTGTTGTGAGTCAATGTGAGCTAACAGATTATGTTCTAGGTTTTTTCGTCAGTCAAAATTTAAGTGAACATTCAATTCCAGCACTGTCAACTTGAAACACAGGAGTATTTCAGAGCCACCACAAAGACTGCTTGGTTATTTATGGATCACTTAGTAGATGGAGAATAAATACAACATACTTTATCAACAGAGAAAACCTCTATTTCTCTCTATAAAATTTAATTTTAAATCTAAAATTTGTCACCTACTAGCTTTTAGTTCTTGAAACCATATATCACTAATAGTACATTTCACAAGTTCAGCAAGCCAGTTAAAATATCCACCAAGATCCCCAAGAGCCTAAAAATTAAATTCCCTTGAATACATACGGTTGTAAATATGGGAGCATTTGAAATATAGAGCTCTGAATCTTAAGTGGCTCTGAAATAATTTCATCAAATGGATCAATTAAAACAGTCAGGTACTTCAGGTGGATTCAATCAGACAGCTAAACGTGGTTTTCAATTCTTTATCACTGTCTGATTGCCACAGAAGCATTAATTGTTTCTGTATGGCTGCAGGACTGAACAATGCAGAAAACCATTTATAAAAGTACTCCAAAGAGCCCACAAGCAGTGGCAGAGCTGTTATTAATTATGTTATGGGTCCCATCTTTCAGAAAACTACTTCTTTCTTATTCAAGACAAACATGCAATTCTTAAGAGTTTACAGCAACTTTTCCACAGAAAGGACCCAGCACTGTCACCGCTTCTTTCCTTACACCACAGGAAAGAACTACCACAGCAGGAACACTAAGGGCCAATAAATTAAGGTACACGACCACACTTACTGAGGAAAAAAGCTTATCTAGGGCAAAACAACAGGATCTGGTGTCTAGAGTTTAAAGGTCCAACAGATAGAAAATGAACCAGCATTTCAACATGGAGAAACATGGGAAACAAAAAAAAAAAAAAAATCTGTAACTAGGAGCCCACGTCCATGCTTTGGACGGGATTTAGGGAATTGCTCCCAGAGCTCCAAACTGCAGGGACAAGGCATGTACAACACCAAACAATACCAAGGGAGGACAGGAGAACAGAGAGACCAGTTTTCAGCTTTTAATTTATAACAATGGGGGCTGATTTTGCTAGCTATCAAGCTGGAAGAATTCTTCTTAAGATAAGCTGCTATCACAGTGTTAAAAAAATCCAACAAAGCAAACCACCACAATACCAATACCAGACCAATATCAATGAAAATAATTTCAAGAAAACCCTCCATATAGTTAAATAACTCCATACCAGAACATCCAATTCCATGAAATGCTGACCTCACTGGAAACAACCATATCAACCTTGCATCACAGCACGTGATCACAGAACACTACCGAATGATTAGGAAGAAGGTAACACCTATATCAGATTTACCAAACAGAAAAAAATAGTATAATAATTTATATCAGTATTTACATTCAAATATTTAAGTTATATGCACTCACTGCCCACATGCCAGATAAAGGCACTCAACAGGCTGTTCTTTGCTTTTGAAGAAATATCCCTTCCATTTGTGCATGCAAAAATACCACTAGCACACTTGTAAAATGATGCATAAAAGAAAGGACAGTTTGGTTCATAATTACATTGCCTATTTTTAGTTGTGTCAGGAATCAAAAAGGTTTCAGGAATTCCAGTTGAGATACTAATTGATCTTAACCTTTCATTTCTACTTATTCCTCATGTCACACCTACAGCTTACCTACAGAAACCTCTAGCCAAATGTGTGAGAGCAACATTGCTATCTACTCTCCACACCTCTTCAAAAGCTACTGCATTCAGATTTCATGTTCCAGTGACTTCAAGGCAAGCAAATTGGCGAATCTGCCTTATCACTCTGACTCTCAGGAAATCATTTTCTTTACATAATTTTGCTGTTGGATTTTTTCTTCCTATTCAGATCGTCTTATGCATGCTAAACAATTTCAACTGTTAGTTAGTAGCATGAGAAGTGTGTCATTATTTCCTTCTGTTTCATGTAATCTTCCTTGCCTGCATTACTTAGGTTCCCCAGTTACAACTCTGTTTTTAAACACCAGTGTTTATATCATTTGCTACCATAATGCAAATACATAAAATGTTGCTAGAAAACAAAACTCAGTTTATTGCACTTTCATGTCATCTAATTGTATTTTCAGAGAATAAATGAAGCACCATAGAAATTAACCTTCCTTTTATTACAATACTTTATAAAGCACATGACCAATGAGAAGGAGGTACTCAAGGACCAAGATGGAAAAGGATAGCCAGAGAAGATTTCTACAGAGAACTAAGAGGAACCTTATGTCAAATCAAGGAAAAATGAATATAATTTATGAAACAACGAAGAAATTCATGAAAGAAGGGGGGAAAAAAAACAGAAAAGTTGACCTAGGTTCAAAGTAGCAGAAACATTAGGAAGGAGGGAGGAGGGAGACTCAGGCTCCCTAGGGAAGTGGTCACAGCATCAAGCCTAACAGAGTTCAGGAAGCATTTGGACAATACTCCTGGGCACATGGTGTGATTCTTGCGGTGTCCTGTGCACGGCCAGGGGTTGCACTCAATGATCCTGAAAGGTCCCTTGAAACTCAGTATATTCTATGATTCTATGTGAGACTCAATAGGAAAAAAAAAAATCTCCTGTAGCTTTTGCTGTGAAAATGTAACTGCTCTGTACATTATTTTGGATTACTTTCCACACTACTATTCATATGTTCACTCCCCACAAATGTTAGTTTTTCACGCATCAAAACATCCTGGTGTTTTCCCAGCAACTGTGTCGAATTCATGACATTTTTATACTGACTAGACATCTCCTCTCTGTACTGATTCCATCCATTCTTATCAAATTTTCTATGTAATTCTCTAACACCTTCTAATGAAACCAAACAATAATTTGTTATTTCCATTTTTTTCCTATAGCCAGAGTTTTCATGTTACTTCAGCTGCAAGTTAAACCATTCTGTCAGGACCATGAAAGCTACTGCCTGAATGCAGTCACTGTTTTGCAGATCTTACTTTCAACACTCAAAACCAGCCTAATGTTTTCTTCATTTCAAGCTATTAAGGTTAGGGCAAGATTTTGTTTATCATGTAGGAATATAGCGCTGAATTGACTTATGAGTCAAATTACATTCAAGAATCACCGACATCAACAAATGCATCAAGCATGTATAAATACTGTGTCTTGTGTTTGTTCCATGGCAAGTTTGTGGCACTTAAATCAGATAATTTACACAGAATATCAGATTCTATTAAGTTAAACAGTCTCCAAGCATTACTTGGAGCGTTCTACTATTGTAAGAGTAATAAGTTCTCTCTAACAGAAAAACAGATTTGTGTACTTGGCCTTACCAAACATTTAAATAAGCTTTCATCCTTTCATGCATATTCTTAACATACACTTTAAACAGAACTGTTTTGAGTTGTAAGCAAATTTTTAAAGATATATTCAGTGGACATGCACTTCAGGAAGTCCTACATTTATCAAAATATTCACTACCCAGAAAGACGGGAAAAAATGTAAAAATTACTAGACAGAAGCTGCTAATTACTCTCACGAAAGGTTAACAAAAATGTCCAACCGTCTGTCAATAAATACCCCCCTCTACCTTACAAGTGTAAAGACTAACAATAAAACCTTGCAACTATAGCTGGATAATCCGTAAAGCAAGGATACTGTCCCACCACATCCTTATCAACAACTACACAGCTACTTGAATTTCATTCGTATGCTCAATGCACGGTACCATAGGCCACACATTCATAGCAGAAGTGTAGCCCGCCACTAAAAACATCCATTTCAATCCAAGCCCAGGCATGACAAAGACAAATACTAAGACAGAAAACCTAAGGAA
The DNA here is from genome assembly GCA_013397775.1 of Eulacestoma nigropectus. Lineage (NCBI taxonomy): Eukaryota > Metazoa > Chordata > Aves > Passeriformes > Eulacestoma > Eulacestoma nigropectus. The sequence continues at coordinate 746,450 of VZTE01000634.1, forward strand.
AGTCACCATCTATAAACAAGTTTAAACTGATCAGTCGTTTTAGGAATTAGTTTGTGACTGTTACCATTCAGTTGACAAGGAACCCAGTATCTTGCAGCAAATAAACAACACAGATTACTTGTCTCTATTTAGAAAACAATAAAATAGCACGAAGTTAAATATCTCTATGTTCTAAATATTCAATTAATAATTTTAATATTTGGTTTCAGCAATAGTGGTATCTTATTTTGTGCTTACTCTTTTACTCCATGCTGAAGAGCCTTCCTATCAGTCTCAATCAAATGGCTAAATCTGACCCTGAGGAGCCATATCCACTATGGTAAACAACCACCTGCCTGTATTCTGCCTGTCAGAAGCTGCCCAAAAAATAAGGAGAACCAAGAACTGCCAGGAACTGATAGCTACTCAGGAATCATACAGGCATGCTGTGCTCCCCGCTGAAACAACAAGTTCTAACTCCATTCCCACATTTAAGGAGACTCAATCTTCATGCAGGTACAAGAAAATTCCCACGAGCCTCAAACTAAGTATGGTCTTTCCCACACAAAATTGCAAGCACAGTTGCATAATACCGAACAAACACACTGAAAATGCAAACCTGAATACAAATTATTTCTGGTAAGCAAGATTATCACAGCATTAATTCTTAAGAAAGTTAGAAATGTTAGTATGAAAGAAGTTTCAGGTTACAGTAGATTTTCATTTTTTAAACCTTGCTTCACTACTTTGCTAGACAAAGCAAAATACAGATAGATGTTTGCAGACAATTTCGTCAGCATCTCAAAACAATTCTGCATGCAGAGTCTCCCAAGCCTTTCAAAACTTCTATTCAAATGCCAGTTATGAACTGCTGTGAGCTGAAATCCGGTCAACCTTTTACAACACAATTAACACTCTCTGTGCTTCCCACCTAACAAAGCTCAGGAGTAATTCTGCAGAAAGAGAACTTCTGCCATGCTACAGGATGAGTCAATTCCCATTCAATAGACACAGCATTTTAATTTATAAACCAGACTTGTTTATACAGAGATCTTCAGGCTTTGATTCAGGATTCCCTTGATATACTTTTTCCACTACACTTCATGCTACTTTTCTCCCATTTCATGATAATCTAGATTCTCTCATTGCTTGTTCATAAGATTTTTTCCTCACAGGGAACTGACAGAAAAACAAATATAAGGAAAGCATAATACAAGTTGATTTCAACTAGCAGGGCTTTGATTACACTTCTACAGTCTACAGCTTCCAGTGTGTTTAATAGCATTAAAGAAGTATTTTGTTAAAGTCAGCTATTTCCATATTTAATTAGCTCAATAACCAATTTAACTGCTCTCAGAACAAAATGACGTATAATGAATTTTTGATAGCAAACTTAATCATAGCCAAAGGCTTCAGCTACTTTTCACATCACATAGGAAAACCCATGTCTTAGTAGTGTTAAAATCTGCTCGAAGCTGCAACTTTGTATTGAGCTCATGTAGAAATATATCCAATATATACTGGATATATTCAGTATGTAGCCAATAAAGGGCAAAAGTATGTATGAAGTAAACCATCTAAAAGATGCATTGCATCAGATATGTATCAGTAATTTTTTCTGAGAGACTAATATTGCCTTGTAATAATTTTTAAGGTCCTCAGGCACCTAATTTTTTTTCCCTTCAAAATAAAACCATTCTGCTCTTGCAAGTAAGAGAATTCCCCTGGCTGCTATGAAAATACTCTTGAAATAAATTACTTGAAATAAGAAGCGTTTGTCAAATCTTACATAAAACTTCAGGAAAATGTTCCCTTCTTGTAAAATCTGCATTCCCATACATAACTATGCTAGTTGTTCCTGCATTCTTCACTACTGTCATTGTGAACTGAACATTTTTTACTTAAAGAAAAGATGTATGAGGGAAAGATTCCAAAGATAATACTCTAGAAGCTCTGGAGTACAAAACCCCCATGTACACACTTAAAAGGAGTCTGCTGTCAGTGAGAAATAATATCTATTACCTCCACCACTGACTAGTAAAAACTGTATTTCAAAGAATTAAAAATTCAGTAGTCTTTAGCATTTAATTATATAATTAAATACCTTGGTAAGAGGACTTTTTTTTTTCTTTGTCTATGCTATTAGCTAATAGTGTAAACAACTCTTAAAGAGTCACTGAAAAAATATTACCAGGGATATAACTTGAGACCTCTGTTTTGTCTGTGAAAAGGGAAAAAGGCCACGCTTTAACAATTCTTAAATTCTTTAAATCCAGCTTTACAATTCCCCCTGTATTCAAAATAACTGGTTACAAATGAAATGGAGGTTTTGAAACTGGAACAGAAAAACCCATTTTCTGCAGTACTCACTACTGAAAAAGATACTAGCTTGGAAGCAAACAAAAATATTTTCATCACATCTTATATTTTACAATGAACCTCTAGGAAGGCAAAGCAGTATCAACCACCAAGTATATTCTTAAACATCTGTATTAAAATAGCAGTTGTGATACAGTGACTGTGTAAGTTTACATGAATACCTTTTTGTTTATAGAGTTAGTTTAAAAATAAAAGGCCAATTATTGTAGTAGTCAAAAAATAAGCATGAAAAAAGTCTCCCAAGCCTGATCAGTTTGAGAAACCAAATTTAATCAAGACACACATGCTATGAAAAAGTGTGTTCAGAGGAAATGTCACTGTAGAAGATGTTGAAGGTTATTGTTCCTAGGGTAGTATCTTAAACACTTCATTCTGAATGCCTTAAGTAATTTTCTATTCCGAATTTATAACCTGAATGTAGTAGACTCAGGACACGCAGTATAAGCCATGTCTCAATCTTAGCTACGGAGCCTGCTCATACAATGAATTTCATGTATAGTCACAGAAGTTGATAGCAATTAAAATGAATGTAAGAGTCTCTTATATACAGCTGCAGCTTTGATTTGCAACAGAAATTAACAAAGCAGAACAGCTTCTCAAACATGCTGAGCTGCTGCTCCACACTGCCTCAGTTTCCAGTAACTAGAGGTCAGTTTTAATAAACAGCATCCGTAAGGATGGACACCAATAAGGGATTCTGCTAGTTATAGTTCTAAATGTAAAATTAAGCATCTGACCTCTAGAAACTCCACCAGCATTGTCAAAAAAGGGATTTTTTTTTTTTTAAATAAAAGGACAGTTATTCTAGTCATGTATTATGAATATGGAATTGCTTTTCACTTTCACATGTCTATGTCCCCAGTCACTTAAACTACTTTTTTCCCCTACTATTCTTAAAGGTACTGACAAAGAGTCAAATCCCCACTTTTGCAACTAGTTAATTTTTTTTTTTTTAAATTGCCATTCCAAACCACTATTTGTCAACACAAACATATGCAATCATCAAATACCATTGGCATTCTTTTGTGTAGAGGCACATGTTAGAGGCAACAGGCCTCAGCCAAGCAATTTACTCCCGGAACACAAGAACAATGACGGCTGGTCAGCCTTCCATTTTGAAACACAGAACAACTTCATTTCCTCCCATATGCTAAACATACTCCATTTCAACATGCGTGTCAGCATCAGACCTTTATGATTTGTTCACACATAGTACTTTTCACAGAATATACAAGTTAAGCATCTTATAATTAAGGTAGCAATAATAGGGTTTGCTTAACAAGACACAGTCCAATGTATTATCCGACGTCAGTAACATCACTTCATTAGCTAAATTGAATGTTTAAGCCTTTCCATTGGAAAACAAAGTTTATCAGATGATACTTCAAAGCCTAAAAGGTAATAAAATATGACAAATATGTAATACTCTGCAGCATGTACATTTAATAAAATATCCTGATCACAAGACAGATGAAGTTTTCCACTCTGATATCTTCCTCAAACTTTGTGCAGGTACCAAGGACAGGGTTTTTCTAATTCTTTTTTAGCCATACTATAAAAACAGAAAAATGGACAGTTCAAAGAAATGTAATTATCTATTTACTGTAACAGCTCTGCACAAGTCAAAGGTCAAGACTGGTACTAACTGAGAGCTGTCTTTTGTGAAACCTTATGTTTCTGCTTGCAAGGTGAACAGGGTTGTAGGAACAAGTAAGCTGAAACAAGTAGGTCAGATACCAAAAATCAGTTCAAATGATCTAATATGGAGTGAAGTGCAACAGACAAACCTGCTACAGAGGACGAAAGCACAGAGTTCTTCAAATTTAGAACTGCATAGCTGCCTGCCCTTCTATTTGAAATTACCAATTGTAAGAAAAAAATTCTATGCATCATAATGAGACGCTTCCTCGTGAAGTAAAAACGAATGATGCTCCCTCATCACACACTGTTCTAGGGGAGATTATTCTCTAAAAGTAGAAAGAAATTGAAAAAACAACGGAGTTGACCAAGGCTGCCACGAGTCAGCAGCCTGATGCTGTTGGGCTTCGTACCCCTCTCTAAAGTGAGATAATGGCAGTGTCTTAAGGAGCACAGGGCTGACTCCCTAGGGGGGTCAATGCCTGTTTTACAGAATTCAAGTAAGACAAGGGAGATGTAAAAAATGTTTTGCTTATCCATCACTGGACAGTCATCACTATACGCATTCTTAAACTCGTGTGCAAGTTACTAGTTTTCTTCTCTACCTAATGAAAGGTGCATTCAGACTAAACAAAAAAATGCCTTGGTCTTAATAAAGTTACACATTCATTAGCTTTTGATGAATGCCTGCAACCCCTTTCCCTTCCCCAATAATCTCCTTCAAGTACCCCTAGGCTCTAATCACAGTATTCTCAGTAATTAAGGTTTTGATTTTAAATTTGTTGAAAGCTGCCTAGAGAGATGTTCTGATTACCAGCTGAGCCTCAAATACAAATGATTTGAGGATTTCCCCTGCTTTCTGGGGGAATCTGCCAGGAAGTTTCAAGATGTGATGCCAGTTCAAGTGTTTTGGCCACGTGACAAAGATTTCTATTTCATTACTTTTTTCATAGGATCACACAGCAAAGCAAAAGTCTCTACAGAGCATATCTGGACATTTTATTTTCCACCATGTCAGTCTTCGTATTTTCTCTTGGATTCTGCAACCACTAGCAAGGCAGGAAAAGTACAGGGATAGTTTATTCAAGGAGATGGTATTTAGTATCATGTAGCTGTCATGTAGGAGTGACACTGCTTTAGCAATTACTCCTTCCTGCAACCAATAAATTCCTGCTCATTGTATAATGAGCACTGGGAAATCAAGTTTGCAGATATAAAATATACTCACAAAATATACATAAGAAATTAACCTGCATGTCTTATCTCCTCCAAATTTCAAAACTATTCAGTGAAAAAAATCTCAAATACTGACTTTCTAAACAACACTGACTCCAGAGCAAGGAAACGGTTTTAAAAAAGAATTAGTGTATCCCAACCTGCCACGAAAAAAATAGTATTACTTCTGTATTTTATACTTTGAAGATCATTAGCATTTTGAAGTACAACCTGCAAAGAGAGAAGCCCTTTGAGAAAATGAAAAAAGCTGGTTCTCATTAAATGGCATAGACTGTCAAGAAAGTTGATCATCCTGCACTGCAAGACTAGGGAGTTCATCTGCAAGTATAATTCATCAGGAAAACAGGCAAGAGTCAACAGCAAGAAGTGTACTTGTGCCCCAAACCGACAGATGTCACTCATTCTTTCTTTAGTCTGTGATCACCATGTCTTAAATCAGCTTCCAAATCATTATTTTTACAAGAAACATCTTATTGGTATGCATCACAATCAAGGATTATGAAACTCTTTCTACTTCATCAACAGTGGTACAGCATCAAAAAGTCTGCTTTGAAAAATGTAAGCTAATGACCAATACAAATCACCTCAGGAGAGCAAATGAGCTGAAAAGATTAGGAACGGATGGTATGAAAATCAGTTTTATGAAGAAAATTATTTGGCACTCAACACTGGTTTACAACCAATATCATACTGTTTGGTATACAAATACATTATATTAAGATATCATTCAAATACATTCCACACTAACTGCAGTATTATCTGAATAAATTATCAATGGTCAAGTACTTCATGTTTAAAAATTATGAGAGAACCAACTTCAAAGTGGTAATGGACATTCAAGTGCTGACTGGATCCATTTGTAGATTTTATTGTGAACAAGGTTTTACCTCATCTGCCATACTTGTCCTTGTTGAAGGTAGTTTTCTTTTCTTACTAAACTTAAAAAAACAGGTGACTCACTTAGAAGGTCTCAGATCCTCTAATCTTTTTCTTAAACACAGAACTCCACTACACTTCACTCTAACTGCCTACTCTTCTGTGATCAGTCAAAAACCAAAATTAAAAAAAAAAGGCATGGGGAGTAGGGGAAATCAGTCCAAAAATACTTCTCCAGAGAGTAAATCTGCCCAAGCTGTCTAGAGAGATGAGTCCCCACCGGACAGGACTGGTTCTGAAGCACAGTGGTAGGAGGACACTACACCTAGCAGCCACCTGGACATGGTCCTAGGAAAACTGGACATGGTGGCTCTGCCTGAGGAGGGAAACTTCCATCACTCTGTGATTCTGTAACAGACATTTCACAAACTCTAAAACCTAGAAGAACGGTATAATGAAACAAAGGATGGTGACAGTATTATAGCAGATTATGAAAACAAGCGACATTAAATGAAATTTGAAGGTAACATATTTATAAGATCTGGGAAGGAAAAGATGTTTAACTGGGTACACATTAACTTTCTATTGTAATTGTTATGTACTACATATGTATCAATGGAATGAATGTGGTTGATCATGTAAGGAAAAGAGAGGGGAGTCTCCTAAAATAAGAAGCAACAGAAACTGTCTTTCTAGGAACAAAGAGGAAACATTCAAAACTACAGAGGAGATGTTGGTGTAACTTCAGCAGCAGTAGCCACAGGTAGAGGAAAATAGCTAGAAAATAAACCTAGAAAAACAGTTACCAAGAGAACAACCTGACATTCAGGAAGGCTCTACGCTATCACAGTTTCCCTATTCATATCAGCAGAGCATGCGTATTACAGGACAAGGCAAGGACAGCCCTAATTACTTTGCAACTCCACCTGAACACAAAACAAAACCAGAAACACAGTGATTTTGGGTTCACTCAGACAGAAGTGACTGCCAGAAATACAACTAACTCTTTTTTTTCAATCCACAGTCCATGCACAAATCATTACTTTGGTAATTCAATACAAAAAAGTTATAAATAAGACCTCTGAGGTTAACAGCTCTTTCCTAGAAAAATACATTTAACTTTAATTTTTACCTTTACTTTGTGAAATATGACACAATTATAAGTTACTTATTACTTAAGAATACTTAATTATTGCTAGTTAGACTCCCAATTGCAGAATCATGGAGCATGTACATTTTACTTCTTCAGGACAGCCTGTGTTATTTACTAAGTCTATATAAGACACTAGATAATGACAAAGCATATAGTGAGAACACAAGAATGAGAGACATGAGCTTATCCTCCATTAGAAAACAAAATTATGCATCTGAAACTGCACTATCCCTTCAAGACCTTACCTTCTTTTTGTCCCTCATTGAGCCCTTCCCTCGGACCATTATCTTGCATCCTGTTTCTGCCTCAAGTTGTTTAGCTGTTAGTCCTCTGGGCCCAAGGATTCTTCCAACAAAGTTAAACTGAAAGAAAAAAATAAATAATTTCTATAAAATCAAGAAAAGAAAATTAATTAAAAATGTAACAAGATGTATTTCTGTGTCTAAAAATATCAAGTGTTTAATGGTTTAGGACACCACACTAAATGCCTGAGGTTGAAAAATGAGTTAGGGACTGTTTTCCTACATTAAGTACCCACATGATATCAATTTTGCAGATACAAGTTTCAGGTGAAACTAGGTCTTTTAGATGTAACATCAGGTAGCCTACAGCAGCGACAGTCCTAATTTCCTCCTCATTAAGTTTACAAGCTCTTACAGAAAGTCTGGGCCACTCTCCCTCACCACTAACGTGTCCAGCCATGCTCATCCATAGGCCAACGAGGTGCATCATGCCAAGGGAACACATAGGGGCTGGGTGCATGACCAGACATGCACACAAATTCCATATGGTGGGAATGCTTGGGTGCTAGGGGAACCATCTCCAGTCCCACAGCAGCACAGGACCTTCAGGAAAGGCCCCTACGCTCACTGTTCAGTTGCTCCCTGCTCACAGTTAAGGAGCCTGCAGGCAGCATTCTCCTCTCCCATTCCATCTGGTTCTGGTGGGCTCAGTCTGGGAGGGACATCTAGAGTAACTCATCTTTATCTACCCATGCCATGGCATTTCCTTCAGAAAAAAAAATGAGGCCTCTTACATGTTTATTTTAGGTTTCATGGGCAACATTTCTTAAAAATACGGTATTGTCATACACACACACACATACATAAAATATGTATATATATAATATTTTACGTATATATACAGTCACAACAAAAGCACATCACTTTTTGTAAGCTGTATCGTTTATTCAGTTGTACATACAAATAAAGCAAGCATTTCATGTTTAATTGGCTGACTTCAGCAGACAGCCCCCTGCCTACACTCAACACAGTAATACCACCATTTAGCCATACATTATTTCCTAGCTGTTTTCAAGAGCTTTTTCCCTTTCATTTCAACCACACATTCTGAAAATTATGACATAAATAAAAAAGTACTAAGTGATGGTAGCCTTGAGAACACACAGTAGTACTCTGTGACAACTGCAGTGCAAAGATGAAGCACCAGCTCAAAGGATAGACAAACTAAGAAATTTCAGAGTGAACATTAAATTCAAAGAAGAAATTAAGAGAACAGAAACTCTGCTGTAAGGACGTAAGTCTGGATATTTTAGATCCCAGTGAACAAAGTTATTCAATGGAATTGTAAAGAAGTTGTTGGCTTTCATTTCCTCAGCTAATTAACACTGGGGTTGTGTACTAAAACTCAATGTATTTGAAATCCTTATGAAACTGCAAACACCAGAAATGATTTAAGAGTGAGCAGAAATTATGAACGCAAGCAAATTAAAGTTCTTTAACAAAATTAACAGTGTTGCACAGCAGCTAAACTATTCATAGAGAATATATACTCCCAAAGTTATTTAGTACTGCAAGCTCAGAAAACAAAGACATATTATGAACTCTAAATCAACTATTGGGAGGTGAGGGGGTGGGGAGTACAGATTAATGGAACTTGTGAACACACACACAAACTGTGAAGCATAAGAAATTAAGGAACATTCACTAAGGCTCGATAAAACAATGAACCAGTTACAAGTAATAAAGCTCAGCTGTGAAATATTATTAAAATATTATGTCTCACATTTCATGTTTAATACAAAAATTGTGCCATTGTCTTACACGAACAGCATCTTACTTGCCTTTCTCCACAACCACACTTCTGCACACTAGAACTTTAGATATCTATTCCATTCCACCGATAATGCTACAATAATATTGCAAAGCTGACTTTAAATCAATATTTTAAACAACACACAAGCTGACTATTGTTATATCCTCAATTGCCCAAGAAAAACAGCAGTCTCTAATGTTTCATTAATTTGGATCATGGCTAAAAGAATAATCAAATAATAACATACTTTGGATAAAAACAAATAGAACAATATAGAATACTAAGGAAAAAAAAAGGGAGGAATCTGTATCAGTCTCAAGTTTGCAACTTTATTCATGTTGTCTGAACACTATTTAGAATTACTAGTTGAGAAATCACAGACTTAGAGATGCAACCCATTCTGTTAAATGTTAAGCCAGTTTCTTTACCAGTTATTCCCAGGATATGCTCCTTATGAAGAGCCTTCAGGAATTGTTCCAAGGCAGCTCAACCCTGCCTTTTCTTTCCAAACTGTATGTATTAACACTTGCAGCCTCTTTGGATAGCTATTCCTTCCAAACCCTGGCCTGTTCTCATTGCCTCTCTTGGGCCTTACAATTTGATCATTTCTAAAAACAGGATGCCTAGACAAGGCAATACTTCTACTGAGATCTCAACAGTGTTAAGTTACGCAGAACAATTATATCTTATAAACCACTATTAACACATCCCAGGTTGGTTCTTTCCCTCCCTCAGAAATTCAGTTTTTATGTTTGTTTCAACATTAATTGTCCCCAAATACTCTTCTCCATTACCTCAGCCTTGATCCTTTCCCCTAGTTTTATATTCATATGAAGCTTTTATGCCCCCCTACAACAGCATATTGCTCTACATTTGAGTAACGAATTCCACATTGTTGACTTCAGGCACAGTAATCTCAAGACAGAATTACAATTCAAAACTGTCTTTAAAAGCATTTGGTAATGACTTAATTTTTTTCTAAGCATACTTTCTATCCTACCAACCAAGTTTTCTTCAATGTGTTCGAGATGCAAGATGAAGGAGAACTCTGCATGACACCCCTCACCTGAGGTGCAGTCTTAATTGACTCATCAGTAATCAATTATCATAAATTAAGCCAATTATTGCTTTAACAAATGATCCCCTACCTTTTGTACCAATCTATCACTGTCAGTATTCAGTTCCTCAGACAACCATCTTAAAAGTCATAGCTCAGAACTCAAAGAAAAACATAATTCAGACTCTCTTGTCAGAGAGAGAGCAGTGACCAGCAAGACCACAACTAAGGAACACAGAGTAAGCCTTCAAGTTAGACAGTTTTGTCAGAATCCAGTTGTATCTGCAGCTTCTGCTTCTTTTACCTGTCAGGCCAGCTACACTGTGAAACAGAATTACCAGAACGAGACATCTGACAAATTCAGAAGACCATCCTTAAGATCTAACTCAGTATTTCTTATGGTCTTTGTCTCATACTGTCACACAATCACACTCTTCACTGCTTTGTGTTTCTCTATAAATAACACACCTGTGTTCAGGAATACTGTTTGTTCTAACATTTGTACAGGGATAAAGCTAAGAATATTTCCCTTTAATTTCTAAGAGTGTTTCTCACTTTGCATGTCTAGTACTGTAGGGACTCACCTTACCCCCAGAGAACTAGTATAGAAACAACAGTGGTTCAGAAATCAATTTGACCCATTTAAGGCTGCACTGCTATGAAAATATGTAACCTCACACATGTTGAAAAGTGAGATTATGCGAAAAATTAAGCAGAAGTGGTCCATACTAAGATTAACTGCTTCTGTATCAACAACACAGAAAAAGCAATCAAATGAAGTCAGTCTCTCCTTCCACAACAATTAATCTCTCTCTACACTCAATATATTTTTATATGTAAAATTTTCACTAGTGGTATTTCACAATTGTTTTCCTGAGTTTTATTTTCATGTGCTCAAATCTTCCTCAACTCAAAATTAAACTAGAGAAATAACCTCCAGAAGAAGGTGACGTACAAACACAAGAGCATCATAAAAGCCAAGAATTAAGTGTTAAGCGGAGCTTAGGTACTGAAGCTCCAACCAGTTACAGCCTTGTTGCCCTCACTCTCTGCTTGTTCCTCTGCATCATCACTCACATTCCCTTAGTTTGCTAACTTTTCACGTTTGAAGTTTTCAGCATGTACAAAACACTACTGGAACTTGCTGGTGTGTAAGACAGTTGCTGCCTTTCTTTGAGAAGATATCCAGAACACACATCCTTAAAGAAAAGCAACAGACAACATATGGTGGGACACTGCACATGACGATCTTTGTTACTCAAAGAGTTTAAGCAGTAAAAGATGTATTAGGAAAAAAAGCCGCTCCAAATCCTAATGTTTGCACCTACTCTGAGATATTAATGATTATTCTGCAGCAACTGACGTTCCCAAGAGTCAACAAAACTTCCATGTGGTGACCTTCCTAATAAGTCCACTGCATAAGAAATTCCCTGATAGAAACACCTTGTATTCCCTATGCATGGAACAACTAATTCCTAAACAGAGCAGCTGCTTTAACAGTCCTTCTATGCCTCACCAGTCCCCACACCCAGAACAAAAGTAGTGAAGAAAAGTAAGAATGAACCATGCCAAAGACTGAGAGCTACTGATTATTAGGAGACTGCAAAGAAGTGTGTCTGATTTTTACAGTAAGGGAAATGCAGGGTTTAAGGAACTGTCCATTCAAGTTAAAATCTGAGGAACTTCAGGTAGACCAGTAGTACTAAATTTCATACTACTATTGTAACTTCTGTACTTTGTGGTTTCCTTTTTGGAATATGAAAACAAGACGTGGCAAGATCTACTTTTACTCATGAAAAAAATTTCTTTACTTCATTACTGGAAATGAATTAAAAAAAAAATCCAATTTGATTGAAATATCCAAATCTAGCAAGAAAGAACATAAACACATGCATTTGATTAAACAGTTATTTAACTCAATTAAAAACCCATTTCTTCTACCGTCTTATTAGCAAATGTTCCAGTGACTTACTAAACATTGATTTTGCAGAGTCAGTTACTTATCACTGGAAAAAAGCCAAAATAATAAGCTATTCTTCAAGTCTATTTTGACTTAAGGAAACGAAGAAAAGTCTTTAAAAGTTTTTATGTTCCTTAGGTACAATGTGTATTTGAGTACTTTTCATACACAACCTAAACATTTTTTTAAGGAAAGTCTCAAGAAAAGGTCAGTAATTCCTCATTATACCAAAACCAAAAGATGCTCTACACTTCATGCTGACTTTAAGCATACTTTAAGATATAATAAGAAGCTAAATTCAGAAAAAAATTATAAACACACAGAAAAGGAGCCCTTTCTTTACTAATGATTCATAACAAATGCTTTGCGAAGTATCTATGTTTCTAGTAATCTAGCATATAGTTTCACCTTCTGGTCCCCAGCTTAGAAAAATCACATAAATTCTATTATTTCCTTAAAAAAAACCCCAGTGTACTTACTACAACTGAGTACTTGTAACCATACATGTCCACTCTTGATGATATTTAAATCTTAACCTCCTGTAGAAATCACTTTCAGTATAGTTATGTCATATATGAAAACAAGTTCTCCATTTTGAGACTACCTTTACATGCCATTTCCTTTATTTTTTTAATCATGATAGGACAAAATCTGCAGACTTCTCAGTCAGTTAGTGAGTAGCCTCACCTTCACTTATCCATATTTTTTCCCAATTTTATTTTACAGCCTAGTTAGATGTCAGACATAACTGCCAGCTGAAAGTGGATTTTCATAAAGAGAGAAAACTATACCTTATATTCAGCCTTCTCCATAGTCAAATCAGTTTCCAGATTGCATACTGATACATTAAACAAACTAAAGCATCCCAAAAATGTGGTTTAAAATGTCCTGGTGGTTAGTTTGCTTTTTGAAGAAGTGGAGAGCAGCATTCCCTGCTCACTTCATTTTCGTATGATTTTCCATATCAAATAAAAAGCACCTGAAGACCAGACTCTGCATGGCTCAGTGGTTAAAATATGTCATGGTTATGAAGCAACTGAAAACTGGGTGATATAATGGAGAACATCTGGTAATTTTATCTTAAGCAGCAATGCTGGCAGTCAGTTTAGCCACTTCAGAGGAAACCTCTACATCTTCAGATTGCAATAGTCATATTCCAAGACCATTTAGGAGATAACTTAATCTGACAGAGTCACAGGCTAAAATGCCAACCATGGAAATAGAGTAACGAAGAGACACAAAGGAACTGCAAGACAATGAAGGTACTCAAAACAAAGAGTAATGAATGTGTATGACACTCAGAATGGTGTTTGTTTAATGTGAGTACTCTGTGAGCAAGATTAACACTACTCCAAGGATTAATAAATTTCTTAAAGATACAATTAAATTCAAGTATGTATTTTCATGCATGTTTTTTAATAAAAAAAATCAGCTAATGCATTTAATTGAAACATTTATATGCAAACAAGCTGGAAATACTAAAGAATATTAAAAAATAACACTATGCTGACAAAACAAATACAAGAATGGACTCTGAATGGAATCCAATAAAAGCTTTCACTGACTCACCAAAATTAGCAAATTTAGGTTTGATTTTTTTCATTTTCATTTTAAAGGAATATTGTTTTATGATACTGGTAATACAGTTAGTTTTCCCTAAAATATTTCTGCATTTCTTCGAAAATCTTGCATTGTTCTCAACCAAGTTTTAGATAATCATTTAAAAAAAAAAAAATTAGATACGTATGGCTGATTTGCTTTTTTGAAAGTCCCTAATCTGAAACAAGTATAAAACCACTTGAGGTATTAGAAAACAAAATACAGCATATTAAACCTTAAGATTGTATACTTTCAGTTAGGTAGTTTAGTGTTTAATAAAGAAAACAAAACTTGGAGCATAAAATTACAGCCAGGTACCTTTGAGACTGAATTTCTGAGAAAGTAATCTGAAATATTTTACAGGAAAAAAGAAATGACAAATGGGCAAATTACTTACACTTCATATGCTTTCTAGCAGTAACGTTTTCTAATATTTACTCTATTAGTATACCATGCCCATGTAACTATTTTCACAAAGACAACTGTCAAAAAATTGGCTTCTGGTTGTTGCTTTGGGGTTTTTGGTTGGTTTTTCTTGGGAGGGTGGGGGAGAGGGTATGTTTGGTTAGTTGGGCTGTTTTTACAAGCACAGCTGTAGTGATGTATATTTATGCACATGTATGTATACAAACACAAACACATAATGTTAAGAGAACGAGCATTTACACCTGTAAATACGTAATTTGCCAGTAAGATAGCAGGGATGGATTAAATACATAACCTTTAGGTTAACCTTTACAGCCCCCACCCCCTTCTTTCAGTCCAAATATTTTCTTTAGATACTTGAAACTGTAGCCACTATCTCATCCATACAGATGACACGACTGCCTCTTTTGGTAGGTTGCGATTAACAAAACAGAAAGTTTCTTTTTCCTTGAAGAGAAACCTCAGAGGTATTTCATGCCTTATTAAGTATTTTCAGTGATCCAACACCACACTTACCACAACAGAAAACAGCTACACAGCTTTTGTTGAAGCAGTAAAAACTACTATCAAATAAAAACAAGTGCATCCCATACATAACTTACTCAGTGATCACGTTATAGATTAACTAAAAACAAAGAAGGCCAAGTTTACATAAACATCCACTTGCATACCTTTCAGAAATCAAGAGAGAAAAGTATAACGTTTCAAGAATAATGCTGAAATTGTGAAATCTTTCATTAACTGCATTAGCATGTATTTTAAGGATTAAATGTGCTGCAGTGGAATTTGACAAGTTTGTAACATTGTTAAGAAAAACAGATTATCTGATGAGATTTTAAAGGGAAAAGAGGCTGACAAAGCAGATGGTATTATCACTGTCAATACAGTGAACACAGACAATAGTAACCACATTTAGAAGTTAATTTTTACATACAAACTAGGTAGTTGTTAAGACTGCTTGTGACAACATGTGAAGTTGTTTCCCCAAGTCTCCACCAAACCCACCTACTACTGGTAATAGAAGAGGTGCTGCGGACAACAATGCATGAGAAACATTCTCTCCATCCCTAAATATGGCACGTTTTCTAAGCAAAATAACCAAGTAAAGGCCAAAGTACACATGTAGTGAATATCAACATGACACATATAATCTGCTTATGTCAAATATATCCACTTACATTTACTGTGTGTATCTGATATACACCATTCTAATACTATAACCAAAGTTAAACGAGAACTATTGAAGCATTTAAGTGATGAAGTTAAGTAGTAAATTAGAAATGCTCTGCTGTAAGCAACTTATGCATACAAATTATCATTAAAAAATCTCTTCATCACTTAAACACAAAAATAAAACCATTAAGGTACTGGAGAATAAAACATGGAATATCAACCATCGGAAAATCAGGATCTGTCATACTGTCAATCAGGTACTTTTGTGCTGGATAAACAAAATCAAAACTTGTAACAGATCTGCTGAAATACCTCTGAGATTACTTTAAGTGAGAGCAATTTAATCCCCAACATTGAACAAAAGGGTCACTAGAGATATAAATCTTTAAAGTAGTTCCAATTCTCTAAAATTTGAGTTGACACAAAGAGGAGAACAACATCTTAGAAAGGAGATAACGAAAATATTTTTTCTTAGTGTATTAAATGGATAAGACGAATTTTCAGTACACATGTAATGCAGTAAGACTGGTTCCATCTTTATTTAGTACACTGCATACATTTTAAACAAAGATTATAGGGCTGGGGGCATTTCTGGGGTTTATTTTTTTTGTTCTAGTTCAGTTACCATAATCACTTTTCAACATCAAAGCCAGATAATAACTTGTCTTGTTACGGGAAAGAACTGATAATTATTGTGGGAGTAAGACCAGCTTGGTCTAGTTCAAAACCATCTGTAAAATATGTATTAATGCAAAAACAAAGGACATGAACATAATTGTAATATATTACAAAAACATAGTATTTGTGCAGCAGGAGAACAAAGTTAACATTCAGTGTTTTGAAGTCTGATATACTACACAAAAACTACCTCCATCTGGAGGAAAATGAACAGAACGCATTAGTGCAAAGGTTTTGACTATTACATATTGCAGAGGTTCTAAAGAAAAATTCAGCTAGTAACAGAGCAAATGTGTTCTCTCCATACAAATACCTTTATCTATTACTCTTTCCCAGAGCTACATTTAACTTAAGTAATACATAATGCAGTTAGCGTAGGAGTAATTTTGGTAACACATTAAATTCCTTTAAATTACATTATATTTAATTCTTTGAGGTTTTTTTTCCTTAAGTCAGATAGAACAGTACAGATTCTATGAGACATCCATAAAGGAGAAAGATCTCCAGAAACTTTATCAAACTTATTAGTAAGCATTATGTGGCAGAGAACAACTTAAATCTCTGTTCTAAGTACTGGGGTATTAATGTTTCATGGCATGCATGAGTCAGTCCTCCTCAATGCTGTTTAACCTCTAACTCACCTCATCTAGAAACCTGGTGCTATCAGCACAATTCAAACACTGAATTGTTCACGTTATATTCAGAACCAAATAAAATCTCTTGAATGAACACACACATGCTGAAAATCAGCTGGCTCACAAAAACTGAGCACAATATTTAGCACTCGTTGGACAGTTAGTAAACAGGTCTTGCCCACACAGACGCTGCACGCGATCTTTAATAAGAAATGCTGACACAAATTTATCTGTTTTCCAGTAAAACTTTAATAAGTAGATAGTAAACAATCAGTGATGACCAGTAGCACCTTGTTCTTGCTATAGGATTAGGAATTGTTGCCTTCCCTTCTTGGACATCAACAATATGTGTTTAATGGTTTAAAGGATGGATTACCATAACAAACAGTTTGGTCTACCTTAAAAATTGCTCATCTATTACTATTTCTTACTGGTGATGTTCTCTAAGTAACATTAAAACAGGTGGTACAATAAATAAGAACTTTTAGGATGTTTTAATATGGCAAATCAGGATTTGTTTCAATTTAAGATTTTGCCACTTAAAGTAGTTCTATTATCTACTAGAATCACAAGTATTAAATTTTCAAAGGCTAACCTCAAGTCTTGTTTAACTATGAAGTTCTCTTTGCTAGTACCTGTATTCTGGCACTGTAACATTATTTAACAAATGAAATATTACCTCCAGTTGTGTTCTGGAATGTGCACCCCATAATAATTTCAGCATAATAAACAGCACCCCATATAATTTCACGAAAACTGAGGTGATTGTAACTGGGTGATAAATTTTAATAGATATATTGCCTGCTACAATAAAAATTAAATGTTTTTTATGAAGCACCAACATACAATTAAAGCCCCAACACCACAGCAACATAACCATCTTAAAGTAAAAATATCAACTTATTGTGTTTCATAAAATCATAGAAGAGTTAGGGCTGGAAGGGAACTTAAAGATCATCTAATTCCAAACCCCTGCCATGGGCAAGGACACTTTCCACCAGACCAGGTTGCTCAAAGCCCCATCCAACCTGGCCTTGAACATTTCCAGGGATGAGGCATGAACAGCTGCTCTGTGCAGTCTGTTCCACTGTCTCACCACCCTCAGAGTGAAGAATTTCTTCCTAACATCTAATTTAAATTCTACCCTCTCCCAGTCTAAATCCATTCCCACTTGACCTATCCTAAAAGACCCTCTCCAGCTCTCTTGTAGGCTCCCTTCAGGTCCTGTAAGGCTGCCACAATTTACATACGATAATTCTGCAATGTTAGCTTTGTTGGTAGAGTTGACTTGCTCATTACAGATTATTACAGATTATTTGCATTTGTTCCTGGATGAGCTGAATATCAGCCACTGATACAGTGATCATTCAAAAAGCTCAGATGCTGATCACTGCACCTGTAAGCTAGACAAACCAGATTATCTACGTGATGTCAATAAAATATCATTTTTACCCAGCAGACCACATCCTAATGCTTAAAATGCTCCTTCGAAAAAAAA
>VZTE01000634.1:764806-784144 GCA_013397775.1 Eulacestoma nigropectus
AAATGCTTCTTAAAAAAAAAAAAAAAAAAGAAAAAATAATGCATTTAAAAGTATAGCTGGGATTTAGAATGAATTACTAAATCCTTTAAATCCACATCATTCACCTCTAATAACCCTTGCTGAAGGCTTTGAGAGCATGTTTAACTGACAAACAGCTTTACAAATCTCATGTGAATACATTAGACCAGATCCATAAAAAATGAAATAAATAAATAATTTTAAAAAACAGGCTAGCTTTCCAGCTTATTTTAGTAATGGCAATACAGCTTTCTTGATTAAAGAACAAAGAAATCTCAAAGCACAGATTAAAAGATAAAAAACAAACTAAAAGTAATACACTGAGGTATACAACTTTTTTCTCCAAATTCTAAACTTGCAGTTTATAAGACCACCTGAATAAATTCAAATTAAATACTTGGTGTTGTTTCATTTAGGTATTGAAAAATTTTAATGAAATATAATGATAGCTAGGTATTGATCTAAATAACGCTTAATTTTTAGCACTGAAATTCTAATTAATGTGACAGAACCAGCTGAGCAGTAGCTACACCTAGTTGGCTGAATGTATTACAATGAATCAAAGAAGCCAACATGCAGTTTTCTTTTGTCATGTGTTTGAAATAGATATCTGTCAGAACTTATCATCAAAATGAAGCCGTAAGAATTCAGGATGTAGTAATTCCTGTATATACAAAACTCAATATCTTAAAAATGTTATCTAGGATGCCAAATTAATTTTCATCCATTCAAACAACATTGAACCACTAACATAGTCTTCCCAGAAAAAGTATTTTCAGCTCCTCCAGGTAGAGGATTCCACTTTATTTTTTAAACACAACGAATACCTGTGTTATCACAGATGGAAAATTTTTTTTAAAAATTTCTATGTTAACACAAAGATAGTATCTTCAATCTCAAGGGCCTTGTTTTCCCAGAGTAGTTGCTAAAGAGCTAACATAATTTCTTCACAAATTCTTTGGCCAATTTGAAGATCAGTCTCTCTAACAGCATGCCAAAAAATACGTATCCTAATCTTCTAGATTTGGCAAATTACCACATCTAATCAATATTTTCTTCAATTTCATTTTCTAAAAACTAACCCAAGATGTAAACATTTATGCCAAGAGATTTACCATTTAGTTCAAATTTAAGTGAATACTAAGAAGCTTTACTGTCCTAGGATTGTATAATAAATCTGTTTTTATTTTTCTGTAGCAAAATTACACCTCTACCATATAGTTTTGGCATTAAGGTAACAGAAGCCTCAGATGGAAGCTAGAAAGGGATCCAAATCCAAAGCAAGATCTACATTTTTTTGTGAAAATGAATGCTGCCGTAAGACCTTAACATTATATTGTCAAAGAATCAAGAAATTTCAAAACATTGAAGATCTTGCACTTCAGAAGTTCCTTTAAAGAGCAGCGGCAGAAGTCAGATAACACACTACAAAGGTAGAGAGAATTTAGGAATAACTCTTAAATTACTGACCTCTAACATAAAGCTATAAAAGCTGTATGCTTCTGGTTTTTACAGTGTAGAATTAAACAACCACTTGAAAAAAAGCTAATACTATGAATAAACTTGCATTAGATATGTAGAAGGAATAAAGGCAAGTTTATTAAATTTGCTAAGTTCTGCTGATACTTATTTTGATATTTTTGTACAAAGTAACACATGGGTAATATTGGCATTGACCTAAACAAGTTACAGGATTCAAAAAGAAGATCCACAAAGAGCTGCTGTGCTAAATAAAAAAGGGAACCAGCACTTAAGAAATGGCATCATGTACTGAATACAAGAGAAGATTTTCAAATTACTATACAGCCATAATCTCTCTATACAGAGGTATATAAAAAAAAGTAAATCTGCCTAAACACAATACATCAAATTCCCTGAGCAAAGCAGCTCAAATCTCTCGAATCTCTTTTATTCAAGGCCTGAAAACCTTATCTGGTGCATCATCCTACTATGTACAGTCCACCTGAACTTTAACATACCATAGAGAAGAAAAACATATACAAACACATAAATTAATGCAAGACGATCTCAAAATGATAGAAAACCACCCTGGTAGTACTACTGTAACAAGGAGAAGCTGCTCCTATAATGAGAAGAAAACCAGCTCCTAACATTAAGACAAACAAGACCCAGCTATCACTGTCACAGTCTTCTAAAAGATGACACTAAGCTGCTCGGTTACACCCCGCTACCACAAACACTCCAACAGACTTAAAGGAAGGGGACAAACCAATTCCCCCTAAGAGCAGGAGACGTGGAATTTCCTGATCTCTTCCCATCCTGTCAGATTATGCCACAGCACAAGGAGCACTTAAAAGAAAAACGAAAACAAACACAAACAAACAAACAACAAACAAATAAACAAAAACAAACAAAACAAACAAACAAACAAAAAACAAACAAACAAAAACAAACAAAAAAACAACCAAAACGGGAAGTCCCCTCCACTAAAGGCTTTTAACCTGTATCACAATTTCACGTCTTTAGCCCACAGCTTCTTTCAGGGACCTGTTCAAGCCAGCGTCAGAGTGCCACCAACACAGACACTCGCTGTGAGTACAAAAGAGGACAGAAAGGCTTCTTCACTATCACTTTACTTGCTGAGGAGCCATGAACGAGGTTTTGCTCTTCACCTCGGAGTCAGCTGTAAGACAGTGGTAACAATCAAGTTTGGGTTCAACAACTAAACAAGTTCTTGAGAAGAAACTGTTAAAATCTCAGACAAGAAGAAGCAGCAAAGAGTATCAAGCAGGACTAATCTTTCGACTAAGGTGCTGTACTTATTTCAAGCTTACATTCAAATAGCCTTTACTGCAAGAACTACATGTAGTTATATGTCAAATATGAAGCTTTTGAACAATTAAACACGGATTTTTCTAAATATTAACTTTCATTTTCAAAGTGTATCAAACATAAAATCATATTTAAATCACATGGCACTTTTCTATCTCTCTAACAAAGATGGGGATTAAGATACATAAAGTTTATACCATTTGAGGGCATTCATACTTTCATCTATTAGAAAAATAAGCCTTTTTTTTCCTAAATTAAGCATTAAATTCCTTCCTAAGCATTAAACTTACTTCCTAAATTAAGCAAGATACTTAATCAAGTATCAAACTGTTTCCGAGAGTCCCATTATGGAGCAACAAAACATCAAAAGTAAGTTCCTGTAAAAATCACCTAACAAACTACTTGAATCAAAAGTAAGTAAGCAAATTTTTTAAGTAATTTTAGTTGGACAAAACGAAGCATTCACATCTTTTTACGCTGAACAAGCCAAGTTTTAGAGTAGTTTTATAAAACTACTCATAACCAATCAAAAAATTTTAAGTTATTAATAAAAGCACTCTTTCAACATTTGTCCTTCCAAACTCTTTAACCTTCTCTGTCATTAGGGCTGACTGATAAGTCACCAGCTGTTTTTTTTCTTCTCGGTGCTACAATGCATTCTCTTCCTTTTTAAGGCTAGTATACCCAAGCAACAAACAGCAGGACTTTAGCCAGCTGCTAGAATGTCACAAACCTATATATTTAGCTCCCATCTCATTTACTGCCATCCCTCAGTGTCAACCATTTAATGTCCCTTTTGCTCCAGTCTCCTGACATTCCTCACTAAGCTGACAACACTGCAGGCTGGATCAGCAGACAGAAGATACAAGAACACACAACAACAAAGCAGAGACCTTATCAGTTACCAGAGACAGAAGCCATGCCTTGTCAAACACACTCAAGCAAAAAGCATTTCAGTGTTTGCCTCCCTCCCACCACTTCTGGACTAATTTTTACTGTTTATAAATTGTGTAGTTGTTTGTATAAATATTACCTTTAGAAATATTACTTGTGAAATAGCAATTTGTTCTTTTAGCATGTTTAATTAGTAACATTGTTTCCTCTATCAATAGGGCAAAAACCCCTCCTCTTTGTACACTATTTGCTTCACCTCTGCTTTCTCAATACAGCTTGTACATAACAATATAAACTAGTCACATTTTCTTTCTATTTAATATCGTTTTTAACATTAACCCTTTTAGTCATGCCACAAGTTTAAAGAGAATCTTAACTGGGTAGTTTCAATTCCACTTCCAATAACTAAAATTATATCCCTCAAAATGTTTTTTTTTAATGCTACATGTTCTGTTCATGTAAAAACACTAATCTAATTACTGTCGTATTTTCGAAATAATTGGATTTTAAATTGCTTAGAATTATCAACATAAGTGAGAAAGCTGTAAAGATAGACAAATTAACAATTTCATGGTTTTAAAATGGGAATCTCTGTTATCATTACATTCCCATTTGCAATTATTTAGAGGCCCAGAGAACCGTTCGGTAGTTCCCTCCTTTAAGAGGTCATAAAAACCTTTAAACAGTAATTGAAAGATTGTTAACAGAAACTCTCTCAGGAAATCAGATCCTGTGAACAATCTAATAGTAGGCATGCTTAAGCGAGATAGTGAATAATCTGTTTCATCCTATTCACTAAGATGAGGTTTTCAGAACAGTGACAAGACATCAGTTCCAATAACACCAGGAGATGAGTAAAAATTGTTCAATTCCATGCTCTACTTGGGAATCGTGACACATTTATCCAGAGAATTAACAAGTTGTGCTGTGTGTAAATCGGTCTCCAAAACCTAATTGTAGGAGCCAGCAGTGCCCTCTAAGCCTCACAGTTTACATCATTAAACTCATATTCCAATAACAAAGGATCCTCAGGATATACAGTCCAACAACTAATTTCCATAATAATACCTCTTAATTAGATGTGACTACATATGACATTACCCAAGGCACTTAAAGTTGGCAATTTAGCTGTAGACTACTTCGTTTCTCAGTAATTAGAAGTGAGAAAGATACATTTAAGTTGGAGCACCATTGCAGATAGTGATACTATAGTTACAAATACTAAGCAGAGATGGAATTCTTGTGCTTAAGGGACACTATTCTCTTTTTTTAATTTACCAGAGAAATGCAGTTGCTTTTCCTCCTCTCAAAAGGAAAAACTGAGTTTGCAGAAACGAGCTTTGAGGTTATACTCAAGTTTATGCAAAGGAGAGGTGCTCAGTAACCACTCAATTTTATTTTATTTTATTAGTTACTGGAATTTTAGACAAAGTTCTTCATCCCCTTAAGGCAACAGATTTTTTGATAATAATTCAGTCTTTTATAATTCTAAGTTGCAAAAATGTATGTATTTGCCACCTTGAAATATGGGAAGGAAGGAAACACAAAAATTGCACACTTCCAAATCAGAAGACCTCAAAGCAGTACTATATAAATAGCGATTACTATTTTTTCCTTCATAATAGCACTCTTTCACAAGGAAAGTTAAAAATAAAGCGGTGAAGTACCACACCAAGCAACCGAGCAACTAAACCCCATGATAAAGATGCATAGTATTGTTTTGTGGATAAAGATAGGCCTTAACAATTAGAGCTGTGATGAAAGTTTCCATATTCAAGCAAGATATTTTGGGGAAAAAAAATGCATTTTCTCAAATTTCTGAAGCGAGTGACAAACTAAGGTGTTTAACATTCCTAAACATAAACATGTTTTTCATTCATGGGACTGATTTCAATTGCTTAATTTAGCTGACTAAATTGCAATTTATAATCAGAACCAATATTAGATAATTTTTGCTTTGCTCCTTTAAGTTTTGCATACATTTGAGGATTGGTAACACAACTGCAATCTCATTCATAGACTAAGAGCTCCATAGTGAAACAAACTGAATTTTATGAACTCATAAGGGAAGGTGAACCAGAATTCTAACCTCATTTAAGACAAATCAACTTCTGAAATACCTATTTATATCTTAAAATATATTGAAAATACTCCCAGTATTTCACACGTAGAACACCACCACCTCACTTTTTAAGTAAACATCACACTTAGTCATAGCTTTCTACACAATTTATACTACTTCATGTTCATTAGGGGTGCATTTACGAAACTAGGCCTAGAATTTCATGCCATGAAAATACTGAAACGTGTCAGAGAAAGTAGTTTGAAATTGTTTCATCAAAACAAAAGCAATCCCCCTTCCAAAATTTAGAACAAAACCCAGAAGAATTATCTAACCGGTAGCATTTGTCGTTCTACTACAGATTTCAAGTGATACACTTCGATCAAGTGTAAAAGAAAGTAAGATAAGAAATTCTCAATGCCTATTCGCTGCTGTACAAGTATTTCTTCTAAAAAAAGAAGTAATAAATAGACTTCTCAGTGTTGACCATAGTTGAAGCAATAAATTAAACTAGTAATTCCATTCACCTGGAAACATTGTTACAAAAATTCTTCTCCATATATGTACAGCTGCCATAATCAGCAAACTTGCAAAATTCAAACCTAAAACTGCAGAACAGGTCAGAAACACAGAAGACAGCTCAAAGTATACCACTCAATATTTCGTTTAGTGTTTTAAGCTCTAATCTGCCTTGTTTGCTCTAAATGACTTCTGCTAAAAGCTATTACCAAACCTTAAGTCTATGCTCTAACTGTAAGAAGGCAATGCATAAAAAGACAAACGAGTCAAAACTGAAAAGCACGTGAAACACCTTAAAAAGCCCACCCGGGTTGGGAGCAATTAAGGGAGAAAGACTCACAACACAAGCACTACAGTTATGTGCTTCAGTCAGCATCGAGCACTAAGAGCAGCAATACTACATTCCAGTAATACAGTAATAGAAGCACTTTTGGATATCAAATCATATCTAATTTATTATCCTAAGCATCTACAATTACAACACTACTAAAAGAGCAGCATATCAACAATTGCTACATTCAGCCTTCATTTCTGACTAACTTTTGCCTTTTACTTTGAGCTTTTAAAGTAAGGAGAGGGGTATTACCACCTCCTACAGTTCTGTGATGACCAACACTGCTGCAGACACTGCAACAGAAGAGAAACTACCTCGTATTTACCACAGGTGAAACAGCAGAAGAAAGAGTTACCATAAGCCTTTGAGATGTACTCCAGGTTTACATGTCAGCCTACCTGCGTGCAGTGACTTAGGATTTAGATACATGTTATGTTCCAGCCCTATCTGTATTACAAAGCCAGAGTTTAAAGTCTCTCTCTTGCTTCAGCTTGCCCATCAGCTGACTCACAGACAAAACTGAAGTCCGTCACAAAGACTCAAAAGCCCTTGTTTACAATTTTTCCAGTCTCAAGGGCAACATCTGCACTTGTGGAGGAAAAAAAAAATGCAAAATATTTTTTTCGCTAGAATAACTTGAAAAAAATCTAATGAGATTGAAGCCCAAGATACATATTTTAGTATTTGTGTTGAACAACATCAACTTTGCTTTATTTTTAATGCAAGTGATATCCATTCTTTAAAAAATGGTAATCAAACTGTCAAATACGTTCAAATTATAAAATTCAAGCAACTAGGTTAAATAGTATGACCCAGACATTTAAGATGTTGATTTGAATAATATATTCATCATCATCAGTACTTAAATACATTAGCAATATAACAACTGATCATTTCCAGATGGAGCACCAATACAGAGATATCTATTTAATGCAGCATTCACATTTTTAGACCACTTGTACTTTACAGGGAAAAAAATAATCTGATAAACTGCTGCAACTTTAAATCACAATTTAGTTGATAATCTTCCCAGAGCAAGCAGTCCCTGTATTACCGACCACAGGGCAAAGCCCTCAGTGCCCTCTGACACCACAGATCACAATGTTTGCAACTAGAACAAACTCGAATTTTTGGGTCAGTATGTTCTGAGTGTTTATAAACCACACAGCTGAGAGATATCGATCCCACTTATATCAGTACTCTAAAGAGACAGAAACCTGAAAAAGCATTAATCAACCTAAGCAACTGACATGTTGGGTGGATGAATGCGCACAATTAGGACAGGTGCACGAGCATTCCT
Organism: Eulacestoma nigropectus; assembly: GCA_013397775.1. NCBI lineage: Eukaryota > Metazoa > Chordata > Aves > Passeriformes > Eulacestoma > Eulacestoma nigropectus. Next base: position 772,727 of record VZTE01000634.1, read on the forward strand.
GAAGAGAGGAAGTACTATACTATATAATAAGAGACAACTCAGTGCAAATAAGGTGTAAAAAGGAACTGGCTGCTCATCAAGCAAATTTTTTTTCCTAAAGTACTGAGTGTATTTGACAGAAAATAATTCACTCCGTTTCAAAGTAGTGGAGCGAATTTCAAAAGGAATCAGTGCCTTCACAGAATTCAGTTCTATACACAGCTCTTAAAGAGAAAAGAAACATATAAAAGCTTAGAAGTGTGAATTAATATTATGCCAAAGTGACTGAAATTAAACAATGGTGTCCAATTAGTGTTCTTACTAGCTTTTAAAAACAGCAGAGACTAATTTCATAAATTGAGTAGATCTATACTATAATGGATGAATATTTATTAGCTACAGAAACCGAGAATCTCCTATGTAGAGATACCTATCAAGATAGCATTTGTGTTTTATTTTAAATCCAACATTCCAAACCAATGCAGGTAAACAACAGTTCTCAAGCAATGAAACAAAATATGGAAAAGGGAAGGAAATGCTTACAAGGAAAGTTTATTCCTAAAGCTGGATTTGTGTACAACCATCCTCTCAAGAAGATCCATACATAAGACAATCAAGCGACCAATATCAATGAGACACGTATGCAGATCAAAACAACTCTGTTCTTTTGAAATACGGAACAAATTCAGATCAGAAATGAATGCTATAGATAGAGCATTACACTGAAAACTTTTCCTTGACAAGTGATGTACACTTTTAAATGTATTAATAACTTCAGAAATAGCATAACCTCAAAACAGCACACCTGTTCAAAAAAACTTGACCATGTTGCTTAAAAGGCAACTTTTCCTTTTTTGTTGTTTTTTTTGTTTGTTTTGTTTTTTTTTTTTTTTCTTTTTTTATTAATATGCACCTTCAAGGTTTGTGGGCAGACTTACTCTAGCAGTAAACAATAACCTTTTACCACTGAGGGCATGTACATTGATTTTTACATAAGCATATGATTTAGAAGCGACACAAAGAAAGTTGCAAGCTGGTATTTTGCCTGGAACTCAAAACTACATTAAATAGCAATTCTAGATGGGGCTTGGTGCCATCTTATCCCAGCAAAACACAGAGCAAACACAATTAGCTAAGACTTGCATTTCACTGACCTACCCATATGAAATTACTGAACTCTCGCTGTCCTCTGACTGGAAAGCATTGAATTACTTTTGCAAGGGCAACTCCATAAAAATCTGAGTGTACAAACAGTGATACCTAAACTACAGAGCTACTAAAAAGGAAGAAATATCTAATATGTCTGTCAAAAGCTGACTGACCACTGCAGGGGGAGGGGGTGAAGCAACATGGTATTATAATTGCCAGGTTAAGTTTCTGAGGAAAGTACTACAGCCTAGTGCTATAGGTCTCCTTTTGTCAACTAATCAGAGGGGAAAATAAAAAACATAAAAACTTCTTAATCCTCAAGTAAGGGTTTTTCTCTCTGTATTTCCCCCTTCCTTGAAACACTGTGCTTCTCAAATACCAGCCCCTTCTCCTTCAAGACTCTGTTTCAACTCTCTAAAGCAGAGGGAAGATCTGTTCCTGACTTTGAGTAACAAAGCATAACTACTAAGGATTCTAATGTCTAAACAGTAATTTGTAAATTCACCTATGTGTTTTAAACACAAGCTCTACCTCACTCTGTTAAGTATTGTTTCAGCACTTACTCGATGTATTTCCGTGTTTACTGCAGTCCCCAATCCTAGTTAAAGTACACAGGACATCAGTTAACAAAAAACTACCAACAAGTTCAGCAGGTGTACCCAAGCATACCTGACCTCACAATACCAAGCAAAAATATCATGCTGAAGCACTTCCTCATCCCCGTACAAAACCCTTCTTTACTAAAATAAACATTCTGAAAAACACACTGAAAAAAAACCCCAATGTAAAACAAAATCAGTATGCAACAAATATCTGCCCCATGGCTGACCTTTCATTACTTGTATTTACACCCAACTCTCCTAGACTTAAGTCTTGCAAAAGCTACTACACAAAGTAGAAGTTCTGAGTAAAATCAGTTCAGCAAAAGCAAGCACAAGCTGACACCACAGAGCCGAAGTACATAATCAACTGAAATCGCGCACCCAAATACTTCTGTAATCCATGAAAGAAAGAAACATACGCACATGAAGTGCGGAATTCAAAATGGAAGAGCATATTAAGAAGACAGCTCTGATCAAACAGGTTGCCCATTGAAAGCCTGAATCTACACAGAAAACAAAATGAGCTATAACAAAAGGCACTACAAGAGCAAAACCGATGATGATCGATGTTGACTGCTAGACCTACTTCAAAAAGTCCCATTGGACACTTTCTTTGCAACCTCAAATTTCATAATACTCAAAGTTAAACATTTTTAATAAAATTATTACAATAATTTTAGTTATTTCATCCACTTAAAAGTAACAGGTATCTTCAAACTAACTGTTTAGACTAATTTCCTAGACTACCAGTCTCCTTTAGCACTTGGCTTCCCCTTACATGCACAGTCCTCTTCCTCCATGGTGAAGAGAGACACTCAAACGTCTAGCACTAGCTGTTAATGTCAGAGTAAGGAATTCCTATCCTTACAAGCTGGACCTGTATACTGAATAAACAAGAAAAAAATTCCACTGCTTTCTGCAGGGAGTGTCATATACATGCTGAACATAGCATGTATACGAACATGCATATAAAACTAGGAGTTTAATCCTATGATGCTAATTTGAAGAAGTTACCAATACAAGCATCACCATAAAAACATGGTGTCCTAACAAGTATGTTCAACTTTCCTATCAGTACCAGATGCAACTCATTTCTTCTCCCAGATTTCCAAATTTACTTTGAAAAATATTAAAGGGAATAAATGGTGCTTACTAAGTTTTTACTTGTCTTACTTCCACCCTACCTTGCTCTTCTTTTTATTTACACACACAGAAAGACCACAGGATCTGCAAATAGCAAAATTAGAAACTAAGAATAAAATGGGAAGAACAACATTAACAAACAAATGACAAGGTAATCATCTAACTTAATTGCACTAAATTCTTGAAGAGTTTAACAGGGAAAAAATCATGAAGATATGGACCAAGTTAATTGGTACTGCTGAGCTGATGCTGAGACTGCAAGATTATTGTAAGGGACTAAAGGACAGGATTTTTAATTCCAATGTATTCTAGACTGTCTTCCATCCTTTTGCCTCCAAGAAAAACATGCTCTGGAGATTTGACCAGTTTATTTATGAGCAAGATTATGACAGCATCTGTCATCCTTCACCAAAAAAACCCCAAAACCAAAAAACCCACCAAAAAAAAAAAAACCCCAAACCCCTCAAACCAGCTATTGAGTGTTTAGCATGGTTCAAAAAATAAAAAAAAAACTGTCAAAAGGTGATTCAGATGGTCAGTAATGGAAGGATATCTAATAAAACATTGGATAGAAAGCATAAAAAAGAATCTTCATACAGATAATTAAGGCATGTCTTCATTCTAACATTATTTTAACAAAGGGGCCCTTTCTCAATCTATTCCCTTACCATGTGCAACCAGAGCATGTAAAGCCTCTCATTCGAACTATAAAGTTCGAATTCAAAATTAAATTTTTAGTTCCCATTATTTCTACTAGAATGCTTTTCCAATGACTCTACTAAGACTGAAAATTAGTAATCAAACTACTTTAGTTATTTCATATACATTTGTACTTTCATCAGTACCTGACCTTTTCCCAAATCTTCCTTCAGCCCTGCCATTACTCTGTATCCCAAGTTTATGTACAGAAACCAGTTATATTCTCTCTTTGCTTCAAATTGCAAGGGTAAACAAGGCCAAGTCTTTTAGCCTCCTTCCCTGTTTACCACTAGGGAATGAAAAGCTTAAGTAAAAGAATCAGAACAATAAATAAGGAAGATGTTATCATTCTCCTAATCCATATTAGGGATGCTATTAAACTCTGATATTACAAATTGAAAAAGGATTTAAACGTTTTGTCAGTAAGTTCCCCATAGTAAAATGAGTCCCTGTGTTCATCGTTGTGTTGTACTAATTAAAGAGTTTTAACTAAAATGGTCAGGAAGTACGTACAAGCTGTTTATCACTGCTGGCCTTTGAGCTGCAGTATACTCAAAGGACATGCTACTTTAGATGCGATAATTACTGAGTTCTTCCATTTTTACTGAAGAGGCACAGAAGAGTTCCAACAGAGAATTTCACATTAATCAGAGCTAACAGGGTACTTATTAATAATAAAGCCATGGTTATAATAGAAAAAACATTTATTCAGTTCAACATTTGTAGGTACTAATTCCAAAAACTGTTTAAATTGATATCAGGCAGAAAGTTTAGTCTCAGCTCTTTAGGGAAATTTGAGAAAATTAATCATTTATCTGAAGCAAAAGAAATGCTAAAGACCATTAACTATTCAAGCACAAACAATAGCTTATCCTTCGTTCTTCTGCTTCTTAAGAGCTCAATAATTTTTCTGACATCTCTTCTTCCTACTTTTTAAAATTCTGATGGAAGTGATTTCTCCATGGATTGGAAATGCCTTCAAACTGTAAAACCAAAGACTTATATGAGAGTACAAACATTACACTGTAGAGAATACATTTTTAACTGAAGGGCAAAATATGGACAAGTAATGGAATTTCATTTTTTGGGTGCCTTCTGCTCAAGTTCTCTCTCAAGTTTCAGGAGCATATATATGGTTCAGAAAAGTTAAGTATCTCAAATCTCAGTTTTAATACTAAAACTTCAATAAAGATTAAACACCTTTCAAGGGTGCTAGAAGAAAACAATACAAATAGACCCAATTATGTAACGGTAACTTCCTATGAAAAAAAAAGTGCCAGAAAGGAGACCATCCCAACAGTTACACAATTTATCAGACTGTGACTACATCACAGAAAAACGCTGTTTATTAATACAACACACCAAAGAAAATTAATTCTTGTTTAGCAAGATTTTTGCATATCTTCCACTTACTAGAACAGAAGTAGAAATACAGATTCTGAACAGTCAGCATTTAAAAACTACAGGCTGTTTCAGTCAATCAATTTTTTGGCAAGCCGAACCTTGCATAAACTATGGTCTTCAAATAAATACTAGAATAAAAATACTCAATATGCTCTAGTATAAAAATATAAATTAAGAGCCTTCATGGGATTTTATATATTTATTTTAGCTTTTAAATTTAATTTTATATATTCTTTACTTTGTGTGGGTAACCAAAGGACAGTAAAACAGTAATATCAGTGATGCAGGCTATGAAAATTTACTGTTTCATCTTTTGTGTATGTTTATATATACACATATATAAAGCATGTTTGCTTAAACTTACGGTAAACTACTGTTTTTATGCCTCACAAGTAACTGAGGATTCTGTGTACAAAATGGCACTATAGTACTATCCAGTATTCACTGCAGTCAACTATTATGCTCAAAATCCTAAATCAAAAATATTTACTATAACAAATGTTTATTAGAATATCATAACATTTTGCTGATTATTTTATTTTTTTTATTTCTGTTACTAAAAATATTATTAAATACACATCAGAAAAACAGTTTCTGGTCACTCTTCTCTGAGCAACTGTAGGTTTATCCAACTTTACATCTTTGTAAGGCATACAAGATTGTCAGCTGGAAGAAAATTATGGCAATAGAAAGAATTAACTAGATTTATCTGAGAAACTCACTCTCATGGTCTATATGGCATGTCTTTCCTATATCTGGCAACAGCTAAATTAATTGCTAAATATGAGCAAGAAGTTTCACATAACATTGTGAAAATTATCACAGGTGACAGTTTCTATCTTTACCCACAAATTTACCTTTACTGGTGAAATTAATACTTACAAGTGAATTTTACACCTTTTTTTTTTTTTTAGCAAGTTGGAATCACTATTCCAGAACTTCTGAATGCTGTGCTAGCTTGAATTTAAAGAAGGTTACTTAATTTCTGATTTCCACAAAGATTTTAGAAAGAGCCTACACACAAAATCAAAGCTTTTTATTCATATGTAGTGGTATATTCTAGTTGATTAACCAATTATGGAGGCTCTGCAAATCCCATTCCAAGTAGCAATGAACAAATATAGGAGCACACAGAGAACACCGGGCTTGGCTCCCCAGGGAAGCTTGAACTGCCAGGTCCCACCACAGTGGCAGAAGCTGCACGTTTTCTAGCACACACTTCACATCATCTCACAAGAACCAACAGCTTTTTTATTTCAGGTCACATGTGTACAATCACAAGCTTCTCCCAACTTCTGAATGCGTAGGAGTTTATCAAAATAAATTAGTGACCACTTCAAGGCCGTTCTTCTGAAAGCACACAAAGAGCTAGCTGTTGCTAGTGAAATCATTACTTTGACAGTAACTAGAGATAAACTCTTTCCTGCTTATTTACACTATATTTGACAATTAACTGGCAGTGAAGAGATAAGCTACTACACTCCTGATTTCTAGAACAGCAGCTTAATAGTTAAGGGAAATCCAACACCTTTTTTCTTACACATAATCCTCATGCAGCAGGCATCAAGTTCTGTAAAACCTACAACAAATAGCTAACGCAACTCTTCACAAAGAATACATTGTCAAGTTATGAAACAAAGATTTCAGTAACTAAGAAATGTTTTAAAAAGCCACTAAGCAATTTAATTCTAAGACATATGCAGGTATTAAATCAACAGCTACTTACATGGCTTTGTGGAACAAAAGGACAGGACATGTCCTCTCAAAAATCTGTAATTCCGAGGAGTTTCAAAAGAATCACTGTTTTTGCTGTGTGGACAAGTATGCATGTACATATATATGTATACAGGCACGCATATGTTTAATTTGGAAGAAAAATGCAATACAAGGGGAGACGGATGTCCTTAGTGCCAGTGCAAATTCCTTAAACGCTTTTCCCTGTACAGGCATTTTAACCCCAAAGCAAAAACACTACGTGAAAACTCCAAAAAGGAGAAAAGACATTTGTCTAAATATTCTGTTCTGAATAAGGACTTGCACCTAATTTTCTTAATGGAGCATTGCACAATGATGTTTATTTAGAGGCCCGTATGTTCTAAGCAGCATCGAAATAATGAAACTTCATTTGGAGAGCTTAATCTAATTAAGCATACAAAGAAAAGCCACAGAAATACACAAGTGTTACCCCCATTTTTTACTGTTCTGTACTTTCTCCCACTTTGTATCACTTTAATGTGCAAATCCCTTACTTGGACCCTGCACTACTCTATTGCAACAGAACCTCTAAATTCTATTAGGGAAGAATAACACAATTTCTTATTTTGTCACCAATAAATGAAAATGGTTAGGGTAGTTAGGGGTAGATTTTGACAGGACTGCTTTTGCCAAGTAGTTTTTAGAAACACTTCAGACCAGATGAATTCAAAACAGTTCTAGTTAAATGAAACCACTCTCCTTCAAAAGGTAAGTGTACAATAGAAGTGAACACCCCATGGAGAGCACAGTATTGACAGGCAAGCAAAGAGTTTTGCTTAAGCAGGGCGGGGAAAAGGGAGAGGACAGGACAACCAACCCTGAGATAAAGATACTTCTATAAGCAACAGAACTGGTTACACAGGTATGGGACAAACAGTAATTGAGACTAAGTACAGTCTCCAAAAGGTCTCTAAAGGGCCTCTAAGCATTCTGTAGCTGACTTTTAGAAACACACCAAGAGGAAAAAACACCATCCCAAGAACTACTTTCCTCCTAAAATTCACTTCACAAGTGTCTCAGGATGGACAAAACTGAATGAACAAGATAATTATGATCTTACATCTACGGTTTAGCAATCCATACTAGTTTGGTATTTAACACAACCTTCTTCCACTCACTCTGCAAATCAAGCCAAGTGGAACATACATGGATTCCCTGGTGTCCAAAGCAACTCAGCGTGATCCAAGGGTAGCATCACATGAAATTTACACTTAAAGACGACCACAAGGATCAAAAAATAATTTAGGGACTAAAAAGATATACTTACATCTGGATATTCTTTTACAGGCACATATAGTTTCTCTTGTAACTGTACAATAGGTCCCACAGCATCTGGTAATTCTGCACTTCTCTTCTCCGTACTACCATTTAATGTGTCGTTATACATGTCTTTCCGTACTCTGCTAATTTCTGTGGGGGGAAAAACGTATATTAGCCATTAAATACAGTAACAGATTATAATCTAACATGACAATCTTCTCTTTCTGTCATTTCCCAAATCTTAATGCCATTTTCTTCCTCTTCTCATGAACATCACAGTAGCTGAAAAATCTGCTCTGGTTTTGGCTTTTTTCTTCTGTTTTGTTTGGGGGTTTTCAGTTGTTTTTTGTTTTTATTTTTTTTTTTTTTTTAAATTGCAGCACCTATCCTTAAATGTCTTTCATGTCTGTAAATTTGCTGCCTACTCATCCTGTTTATGGAATTCAGCTATTGAAGTAAAAATTATGTGCAGCTCCTCAGAACACGTACAAGATTGTTCACATCATTTAAAAGGTGTATAAAAACGATTCTTTTATGTATTTTTTTTAATAATAAGGCGGCTAGAAAGCAAAAAAAATATAAGAAATCTGTACCTAACATAAAAAATAGAAAAATGCATCTACACAGTACTTTTTGCTAGTTATGAGATTAACTGTAGCACTTGGAAATTAAATGGAGCATCTTTCAGCGATAGGAAGACAACTTAACAGTGAGTGCAGTTCCTGAGCATATGGTACGACAACAAACTGGTAGATATTGTTCTACTGACTACCCCCAGAGAGGTAACGAAAAAACGAAGGCGTATGTTGTATCAGACCTGGGAAAGCTCTCTATGCACCCAGAAGCCCTACTACTTCATTTCAAAGCAATAAAAACTCTGTAAAAGCACCAGGGAAGGTCAAGGGTGGACTTCTAAGTACTGCTTCTACCATTTGCACATGTATTACTCACACCTTGAGATATTTACTTGGAAGACGCAGTTCAGTAGGTATGAACAAGGTAGCTAAAAATGGATAATTTGATTCAAATCTACATTACTGTCACTAAACTGTAGTAGTCCAAGAATATACACAAAGGTTTCTTTTGTTTAACCAAAAAAGACATTTAACAAGGGGTTACATTTTATTTCTAAGCCTGCAAACGTGGTATTTAAATTGCTCCTATAAGAATAAGAAATTCCATATTTCATAACTTATGGAATACCAAACAGTGTAAAGATGTTCTCAATGAGTTTATTTCAATACCATGGAAGAATAACTTAAAATGAATGTTTTAACCAAGTTTCAAACAAAAAACTAACATTTCATATGGATTGCTCTCAAAGCATTAAGACTTACAGTAGCATGGGCTGTAAACAAAGCCAGGTATCAGTAATTCCAGTCTTTTACTTCAAATGGCAAGAACTGCTTTCAAAACCTTCAGAATTAAACATGACACTGAAAACAGAAATCTTATGTTTTCATCTAAATACAGGAAGCCACAGAAAGCAGAAGTCACTTGAAACTCTAGCAGCACACAAGAGATTAATATAATCTCTGTTTCATAACCAGTTTCTTCCCTGGCAAATGATTAATAGCTGAGATTTCACCACCTGGAAAGCTGTGGGGTGGGGGAGAGCATCAGAAAGGACACATCTCTGAAACGCATGTTCAGGAACAAGTCGTTTCTCTGCTGGAAACTGACACAGCCATGTGTATTATATCATGATTTGGTAGTTAACACCTGTTTACAATGGGGAACACAAATTTTGTCATCATATAATCATAGCTCAAGGAAGAAATCCTCATCTCCTACACTGACAATTTTGGCTACGAGCACCAATTCCTCTGAACTACAAGCAGTATTTATACTGGCTTCAGTATAAAAAGAAATTCTTTAGCACATCTCTTTGAACAAATATTACTATCTTTTGGCACACTTTGTTTCCTTTTCATTCTCTTCAGATTTTCCATTAATTTACACTACATTGAAACAAGCTAGGCAGTCCGCAGAAGTACTGAAGCATAAGTAGCAACATGGTCATTTTTATTTATAATTGGCAGCTACTGAGCGGCTGCACCAAAATTTTCCTTTCAAAATGTATCTTTCATGCAGAATTTAATCACTAACATTAGGTATAATAGTTTTCACAGGAGAAAACAAGCATTTATTTTAATCTTTCCCTTGCAAATAATCCTATGCCACATTCACAACATTTGAAAGCTAAACATTCAGAACGCACACAGACACTATGAGAGTGGGTTTGAGGACTACCACTCAATTTCGGCTTGTGTGAAACCTAAGCTGTCTATCACGCCTCAAGCTTTATAGAGAATGACGACATCTACCAACTCAGTGGAGTAGAAAACTCCACTACAGGACTAGACACCTGAACTTTAGTTTTCTTTGCATGTGTAGGTTTGTATTTTCTCTCTCTACATTCAAGCCAGCAGTAACGGCAGCAAACATCAGGACAGGGACAGCCACAGCTACAGCACTCAGCAGTATCACTGGCTCCTCAAGCGCTACCATTTCTTCTGCTTCTTGCTTCTTCTCTCTTGTCTTAGATACTTTCTCCAAGACCTCAGACAAAACATTCAGAAGCAACAGATGAAATAACAGGCATATATTCCCAGTTTTCTTTAACTTCTGATCCGGTCTCCAAACTCCATTTCTGCGCAACACATTATCTATGAAACTCTTTCCACTCTTCTTAAATTTGACAGTACTGAAGGGCTACTGCTTAAATGATAAAATAGTTAGAACAAATCTCTAGTTCACCCATTCTCTCTCACTTCTAACTATGAATTGAGTACAACCTATCTTCCTTCCTAAGGTACTAGTGCAGCTGACCACAAGCATTCTCTCAAATGCACAACTCATGAAGTTATCTGCTTGATATGCCTCCTGGCTTTTTCCAGGTTCTGCTGAATCCTTCTACACATCTGCAAGATTATTTTTTTTATTATGACTAACAGCAGTTTTCTCACATACCAGCCTCTTGTTTAATCACATTTCTGGTGTCTCAACAAGACTCCATACAAAGTATTGAATTTTGATGACATAACCTTTCCTTTTACAGTCTCCATTACACCCAATTCAAGCTTCTAGTCTCTTGAGTATCTTGCAACTTTGCCCACACTTTAGGCAGTTATGCATATCAACAGAATTATGTGGCACTGTATTTTCAGCACCTCCCTCAAGCTTATCAGGAGTGAATAAGGTTTCCAAAAGCATCACCAGCAGAACGTTAGAGAAGATAGAAGCTCTGTTCTCTCAAGCTCTAGCAAACACCATTTTATTCTGTTCTGAAATACTTTAAAATACCTAAAAATCTGAGGAGCAGTGCTAAAGTAGGAAGGTCAAACCCTCCATGCACACCTTTTTATATTTTAGCATTGAATTCACATATCTTAGGAAAAAAAAAAAAAAAAAAAAAAAAAAAAAC
>VZTE01000634.1:784211-803110 GCA_013397775.1 Eulacestoma nigropectus
AAAACAAAACAAAACAAAACAAAACAAAACAAAAACAAAACACCAGGAAGTCAAGTAAACAATCCTTTCTTTAGGTTTTTTTCACATTTCTTACACACTACCAAGTAAGTCTTCCCTTGCCCAGAAGCTTCTTTGCTATGTCTCTCATGAAATCACACTTCTCAAGTTCATTTGTAAAGCTTTAGCTCCTTCACATTTACAATTCTTTACAGATTCTTCCCTCTCACAGAAAGCCAACTGATTCAAAAGTAAGGAAAGCTTTACTTTCAGAGTGAACATCTAAGTACAATTCTAGGTATTTCACCTCTATCTTAACGCTGCAGTGGTATTATGTTGTATAACACTCTAGGGATTTAAAAGAGTGTTAGTAAAGAGAGATATTTAATTATAATAGTAGATATGACTTTAAAAAAAAGAAAGGCATACAGCAGCTTCCCTGTAACTCTAAAACCTGTGAGCTCTGCCAATGCATTAATAGGTCTCTGAAAGGATATAAGTACCCATCTCTACTGCAGGTAAAAGCAGAAACTCACGAAGAATTTCGAAACCTACAATATTCATCTTTAACAATACCCTCATCTGTACACTCTAAGTAGTAAGTTTAGCAGTAAATGACAAATTCATCTTGCTCACAGAAGGGTAGTGGAGAAATAAACTTAAAAAAAAAAAAAAAAAGACAAACTGGTTTCAGTATCTTTATCTTGTTCCACCTTAATATGGCATGACCTAGTTAGCCATGGTAGCAATGACATGCATTCTGGTCCAGAGGTCATTTTTCTTCCTCTGTCCCCAAAAGTTTACAAGTAATGTAATCTTTTGTTTCCTTTATCTACAGATCGTATTTTTCAATCTAATACCATTCTAAGATATGTTTTGAAGCAGGATATACTGTTTATACTGCTTACATCTGTCTACAGATATGTACCATTTTTACTTCTTCATTAAAGTATTCTTCGCCCTTGAACATACAGAGAACAGTGTTCATGTGAGTGTTTGTCATCACATTAAAAACCATCAAGAAGTTACTCATTTTCAGCTGTCAAATTATTCCTTCAGGGGAAGGAAGACTCTGCATATGCATTTAAGACTGCTGGGTTGCAATGTAAAATTGGTTTACATAAACCATTCTCTGCAAGAATATTCAAAGTAGGAAATCACTGAAAAGTTTCAAATCCTTCCAGTCCCACCACTTTGCAAACCACTTTCATCACCAGTGGCCACAGCTTTACTATTTCTCACCACAAAAGCTTCTTCTAAATTATAAAGTTGCATCTTTTGGAAGAGCAGCAGACTTACTGTTTCTAAACCGATGTATTCCTCATTGCAGTTTAAGCTAGAACTAAGAATTTGAAGAACTGAAACAAATCTTCTGATGTTCCAATTTAGCTACATCCATTTAGACAAAGTTAAACCGATGCCACTCTCAGCTTATGTTTCTTTCCTAAGACCATGTTAAGTCTCCAACACACACAGAATTTCATTTTTGAAACCAACAGAAGAGCACCTTAACTGTCATTCATTGTTTTTACAATACACAGCAAGTGGGGGTGGAATAATCCAATAGCCAAAATCAGCAAGAGATACAGAATTAATCAAAACACTAACCATCTTCTAAGACCAGCAGGCATGCTTCCTTAACCAAGTGAAGTACCAGACTTCCAAAGATTCTCAAGCACAAGCTAGTTTCCATATGAAAAAATAATAAAGTTAGGAGCAAATGTTTAAAGTTAGAAGTTTAAGAGTTATGGTAAGTAAAACAGGTATGTTCACATAGCTAAAAATCTACATGGTACTTGGATCTCACTGATGCATAGAACATCAGTTTCAGTTTTCTGCTTTCTCAGAGAATTAAAGTTAGGCCCAAAATATCATCGACACCAAATTTTTTACATGCAGAGTAATTTTATGTATTTTGACAGGCAAAAATAATTCCAGTAATTTTTTTTCTTACAAACTATGACACTGAAATGAATTACAAATAACACTTTCAGCATTTCCACAACAGTTTTTCACAAAAAGCGAAAAATACTAGTAACTATCTACCAGAGACCACTTTAGTGGGTCCACTCAAATGCATGTGATTAGCATGCGTTTCACTGAGGAGGCAGGTGAGGAATTAACTGAAACAAGTACCTTCTCATTCTTTACTACTATGCAGTTCAATTTTTTTTAACACAACAAAATGTATGAATGTGTGCAGTAAGTTAGTATTTTTATCAAGTGTTTTTATTGCACACAACTGCCGCTAGATCATCACTTGAGGCATTTGACAGTTACGCTTAAGAAACAAAGTAATTTTTTCCAATTTTTTTTCCAATCAGGTAAGTCCATAAACTAGAAAACAAGGGTTGCAGACACATTAATATACAGACATAAAATTACCACTTTGTAGGATCCAAATCCACTGAATACAGATCCATGATTTATACAGGCAGGCAACCAATTCCATGTGCCATTAAAGCATTACCCATCAATTAGACAACTGCAACTAGCTACCACTTAATTTTATATAATACACAGTGTGTCAAACAGCATCCAATAATATTGTAAAAAATAATGAAAATGTAACTAATAATGGAGAGATAAAAGCAGAAAAAGTAGGAAACGTATATACTGTTCTTACTTAAAATCTCTGAAGACAGGTGAATTACAATCTCTCTTGAAAGTGTTCTAAGGACTAACACAGAGCATGTATTCAAACTACAACACGAGTAGCATGCTGAGTTCATCCCCTGCACAAAAAGAATCTTGTTGACACATCACGTACCAATTTTAAATAAAACTTTTATTATAAAAAAATTAAAAGGAAAACCAAAGTGACATCACACCATTAATGCACTAGATCAATAGACACTTAAGTCTCTCAGAAGAATTGAAAAAGAATGTCAAAGTACTCAACACCACCACTGAGAATATGGCACACAAGTCATTCAGGAGTACCACAAAAAAAACCCAAAAAAACCCAAAAGTGTTTGCATTTCAAATTTCAGTTCATCTTCTAATGCTTTGGAAAAACTGTAGGTTCTTCTCCTTTGCTCCTCGGAGCCCAAGCTAGCAGTACACTTTCAATGATTAAACTGTCAGTCCAATGATAAGTGGGCAGCACTTTCAGCAATTTGTCAGCACTCTTGATGTCAAAATTCAGTCATTTCTTTTTGCAAGAAGAGCCTGCAAAACTCCGTCTTTTGTGGGCAGTTGTAAGGCTTGTATCAAACTGACTTCAAAACCAAATAAAGCATAGTCATCTGTTCTCTTTGTATAAATGTCAACAGAAAGCTTTAAAGTGCTTTATTACTGGTGGAACATTGTAACTCGTGTTTTCTAATCTAGCAGCATTAGTATGCTTACTTGGCAAAGAAATAGCTGGTTTTATTCATCACAATTTTAACAGTCTTCACTGTTAACACCAGTGCTGTTTGCTACTACTGCTGATGCAGCGGAAATAGCAATGTTAGCAAAAAAATCAAGTCATTTTTAATATTGTGCCACATGGACTTGTACCCCGCATGCATCATCAGTACACGGCCTAAAACGCTGGCAAGCATTTACAACCCCCACCCCTGATATTAAATCAGTGAAATGCCTGAGTATCAGGCAAACAAGATTCATAGCATCTTTCCTTCAGAAACCAACAGAGTTAAAAAAAAAAAAAATTAGACTTATGGTCAAGCAAAGCCGATAAAACAGTCCACTTCTGAAAAATTTTCACACATCAGCAATTTTGGTCTAGAGCATGACACTGAACTCTGACATAATTAAGTGGCAAATTTAAAACAGTCATGCATTTGTTTCCACTTACTAAAACTTGCATTTATGTTATTTAATATTATGGTATGTCAGAAAGGACAGAGCAGGTCTGAAGAAGTCCATCAATCCTGCACTACAGCTGCCAGTGGCAACCTGCATTTGCTTAAAAAAATAATATAAAGAAGATTAAATAGAGTCTCTTCATTTTCTCGGTAAGCTCCAAAAGCTGTACATTTGAGATGAAGTTCTTGTATTTGTCTCATCATATCCCAGCACTATGCTCCAGAAACCTCAGTATCTTTAACATAAAAATCAGTTTATAAGTTTCCAAGAGGATACTTTAAAGAACTTTTCAGCAGTATACTTGGCATATTCAACTAACCTAATACAGCAACTGACACACACTATCCATCCACATCCAAATGAGCAGCACTGGAAAATGGAAAGCTTCTTGAGTTGAGTAATTAGCTGACAGAGAGAAAACTGTAAAACTAAACTGAAGTCTATCAGCACAGCACGACTGCTGAAGCAGATTTGGAGGCTCATATTTGTATCAGGCTGAATTATTACGCTCTCAAAAATCTACTCTAGCTCCCTTTAGCAGCAAGTTGCCCCTAAATACTTACAGAATCATAGAATCAATTAGGTTGGAAAAGCTCTCTGAGATCCAGTCTAATCTGTGACCAAACACACCAACATACCAACTTGACCACAGCACTAAGTGCCATGTCCAGTCTTTCCTCAAACTGTGTCCTCTTGTCCTGCCACTGGCTGCCTGGGAGAAGAGGCCAAGCCCCACCTGGCTACGTCCTCCTTTCAGGGAGTGACAGAGAGTGACAAGGTCTCCCTGAACCTCCTTTTCTCCAGGCTAAACATCCCCAGCTCCCCCAGCGGATCCTCCTCTGGAGGACTTGTGCTCCAGACCCTTCACCAGCTCCACTGCCCTCCTCTGAACTTGCTCCAGCTCCGTAAGTCCTTCCTTAGTTACAAGTAGCACAGCTAAATGTGCCTCAAGCTTCTAGATGTACTCACAGTTTTTGTTTGTTTGTTTTTCTTTCCATACCCACTAGCATACATCAAATGTTTGGCAGGTAACCATAATTATAAACAACTTGAATACCTTAGATGTGGGAGAATCTGCAGTAATACTACTCTGTATGAACTACTAATCATCAGAAAGATTAAAGAAAGGAGCCATCCATTCTATGAGATTTAAACAACAGTGTTACTTGTTGATCTTTGAAAACATCAGCTTGACAGTATCAGCTCAGACAGAACTTCTACGGTTTTAGTTCCTCAGGTGGGTATTTTTTTACAAAAAATTTGTTACATCAGTTTACTGTCTTTTTTTTTGAAAACTGATCTTTGTGAACAATGCAGATTGACTGGCCTGCAATGGACCTTCTCTACCCACACACTATCCCATGCTTCCTTCACACCGGAATCAACTGCTGTGCGCTTTCCACAGGTATCGTCTGCATATGAAAAAGTGTATTTACATTCAACAACTATGAGGTTACGTAATGAGAAGCTCTCCAGTTAAAGCCAGAAGAACATTCTCTCAAAATGTATACTGAGCACTTCAGAACACAATAGCCTAATTAATATCACCTGGATATCAGCACTGAAATCCCACACTATGCTATTCTGCCAATATCTGCAAGAAGTGCCTAAAAGTAAAGGGCAAGACACTATTTTAGAACCTTTAAAACAAAACTAACTAATTTAAACAAATTCCTGGCAGAGACCCTTCAAAATAATGAGTTTTGAAGTTTACTGTAAAAGTAAAATTACAACTGAGTTACCTAAAGTTTAGAATTGTTTATTCTTGGAACTGAAAAGTAAAAAACTACTAAAAAAAAAAAACACACTTGAAAACTAACTACTATCTTTCCTGCATTCAAAGGTACACTTTAAGACTCATCAATTTCAAGGAGCAACATAGAGCACATGCAGTTATTTTCTCAGCCTTTAGGAACTATCCACAATGATCCTCCACAGTCAGCAATTACAAGAAAGCATTCCATTGGTAATGTACTCTTTGCCTTTTGTATGAAAGGAGTGAAGGAATTTTTTTTTAC
The DNA here is from genome assembly GCA_013397775.1 of Eulacestoma nigropectus. Lineage (NCBI taxonomy): Eukaryota > Metazoa > Chordata > Aves > Passeriformes > Eulacestoma > Eulacestoma nigropectus. The sequence continues at coordinate 790,040 of VZTE01000634.1, forward strand.
TTCCATGACCACCCAAAAATAATTACCTACTCACTAACACAGTAGTGTTATGTGAGTCTTCTCTCTATTTTACCAATTGTTTTAAGGCTCAAGTAAATTTCATACATTTTAACATACAAAGGCAATCTGAGGAAACATAAAACTTGGTTGCTAATATAAAGTATTTCAGGAAATGTTGGGAAGTGAAGATGCATATCATCCTGTGTCCTGTCGATTTTTCACAGTTTTGTATGTCTTTCTATGTCACAAAACTGAATCTTCTACAGTTCACGCACACAGTGATCACCTGATACATTGAAAAACCACTAGATATCTAGACCATACCCTACATGCTTCATGAGATGAAGGGGAGGGAAAAAAATAGCGATTATTAGCTGATTAGTTGTGATTTATTAACATTATGCATTCTTTATTAAAAGAATATACTACACTGCTACTGAGATGCTGATGAAAACACTTTATAATCATAAAAACATGTATTTAGGCACCATAGGTTTTGTATCCATGACACCTAAACAAACTGATTGTTGGTTACCAACTGAAGAATTTACCTAATACCATAAGATATGAAACACCAAAATGTGAGAAAGCAAGCATACTTAGAGATAATTGACTTAGTTATAAAGAGAACATTTCTAATTCTAACCTGCTAGCATATCAAAACAAAGCTATTACAGTACTTGTAAGAAAAGTCTCTCTCTATGTATTCCTGAAGTACAATTTCATAAGAGGCCGACCTGGCAGCTTCCATCACTTCAAATGGAATCTAATCCATTTGAGTAGGACTGACTAGTGCCTCTCATTCCCAATTTACTTTTTCTTAGCTGATCACGTACAATAGTAACACAATCCCACTTTTATACACACTGCTCCCCATCATACAGTATTGTTGTAAATGCTGCCCTACCTGACTCTGTGCATTTTATTCACAAGACTAAGAAAGTAACCATTTTTGCTTGACAAGTACCAGCACTGACAAGTTAGTCATCTACAACATTCAATACATTAACTATTGCACTGCTCTGATATAAATTACATTATGAACATGCACTGTGCAACTTCAAATTAACTTTTAAGTATTGGAAGATTTCCCAGAGTTAGTCAGTACATAAACAAGATCTCTACTTAAACACAATCTCTACTTAACCAAATATATAACCAACACCGTAGCTTAAGAAATTTGACAACACAGCTGACCAAACTACAACCCTAAATTAAGCATTACCTAACTGTGTTAAAAGATTATATACATCCAACGCACCTGAAAACTCTTGAGTTGGATATAGAATAACCAACGCGTACTCATGCAGGAAAACACTCCAAAATTTAGTTCTAGAGTAAATATTCCATCCAGACACAGTAGTTCGTTTTTGCTTCTATGCCAAGTTTAACTAAAGAAGTTTGGTTAAAACACTGCAGGGAAGTTGGAACTACATGATCTTGAAGATCCCTCCACCCAAAACCATTCTACGACTCTATGAAATGGGTACTCCTAGAAAAGCTCTTCAAGGTATAAGCTAAAACAAAGTGACAATAGCTGTGTCAAAAGTAGAACTGATTAAAAGGAGGCTGTCAAAAGGTGATTAAAAAATCTATTAAGAACAATACATATGCTAAGAGGAACAGTTTTTACCTTACTGCAAATTGTAATTTATTATACAAACACCATCAGTGACAAAAATTTATATATGAGAAATATAACCAGTAAAAAATTTAAGTAATGCCATTAGATATTTAAACCAAGGTGTTGAAAGGAGTTAAAAAATGCTTGTATTTATGCTAGGTAATATACACAGAAAAAAACTACTTAAGAATTGTCACCGAGTTCCTCCATTTCAACTGTTAACTTCCATATCACGTTGAAGTGATTAAGATAACCAGTCAGCTTTGAAAAGCTGATCATTTTTCATCAATGTAGAGAAAAAAAAAACAGTGTGCTTGAATTCACTGCAAATATATACACCTGAATAATCTTCTAAACGATAAATATACCTATGTAAACATGGTTCTCCGGGGAAGTGAAAACTGGCAACAATCAAACTAAATCTTACACATGACTGAGACCGAAATTCAAGGTTAAAAAAGTAGTGTTGGCAACTGTAATTTTTATCAAAGCTGAGTATTTTTTCAGACTTGAACATTAGTTAAAATGAAGTGACATATTAGTATACTAATCTAACCGTTATCCATCCTTTTGTACCACACATTAGTTCAGCCATCTGACTCAATACATTACCAACCAGCAAGAAATCAGCAAGGCAACTAACTCTTTCTAAACATGCAGAGCCAGCAAAACTTTAGAGAATCAACTACCACTACCATCATCACCCTCTGACAAAGTGAGAAATAAGAACCCTGCTACTTCTGTTTCTTTTACTGCAGTGAAAGGTATTAACTGCTATTTGTCCTATTTTATTTACTGTTATTCCACATAGTGAATGGAATGTTCAACTTAATTTGCAGTTTTGTAGGCTACTTAGATCATATTACAAAGTTCTGTTTCTGTCAAGAAAAAACAAAGCTCTTCAAGAAAAAAACCCCATTAATAGTATTTTTATACTATGACAAAATCCTATCAACTACCAGAAGTCTAAGTAGATTCACATACATGATAAACAGATACCTGCTTTTCAAAAACTGCAGTGCAACCTGCTCTATCAGGTGGGTTCTCATTTCAACAAGACAGAACACAGAACTAGCTCACTCCCTTCAACCATAACAGAGCTAATAAGAATGTAGTTGGCCTGCCTACTATGTAAACAGAAGTACTTGGTTAGTGATACTACTTCTAGAAGTAATCAGAATAAAATCGAGTAGACTGAGCCTTTTATCATCTTTCTTGTTCATTTTACACACAGCATTTGACTTGCATATAACATCAGTCCCCTATTAGGCAGATCTGCCTTGACAGGTGAGGCAGTCAGAGTCAAAACGGCCCTCAAAGTATTTGGGTCAGCACAAGTCCAAACTACCTTGGCGATATCCTTGTAAAGGTACATAGGTAACTTAGGCTGTTTGACAGGAGATTCCAAGTGGCATGGTTAAGTACGCTGCCACAACAGCAATCCACTAAAACCTAATAAAACAAAACCACAGCCTTTCCTCAAAAAACAACAATTGCACACTCTTCAGGAATGTGAAGAGGTGACTATTTCTTGACAAACTAATACTAATATTTTTAGAGTTGCAGAATGTAACTATCCTGGGAACTATGACAATATTATCATATACCCTTGGTTCTAAAATAGCAAAAAATGCCATTATTAACTGAAATAATTCTTCAGACTTCTAATCCTCAATTACTATTACTAATCAGTAACAATTATTGTGATTACTGCATATTTAGGCCCTGCCTTGAGACACCACATCAATAAAACATCACCCTCAACAATAAGCCCAATGCTTCTTTCCATGTAAATAAATATACACTCTCTTGGTCTACACCTTACTGTCTAAGTTAACGTTCTCTTGTTCAACACCAAGAGGCATTTTCTAAAAGGTCTGAATCTCACTCTGCTGGAAAGTAGACCTTTATGAACAGTCTCATGAAACACTATAAAGAAATGAAAGACGTGATTTTTTCCTTACGATATTGAAGAACCGACCAAACAAAAAAACCCTAATAATGCTTCAGAGAACTGCTGCCTGAGACTCTCCCAGCATCAGAAACATCACTCTTCCAAAATAAGCATGCCTGAAAGTTCTCATCTGTGTGCATCTTATGGATCGCTTTTATTGCCACAAAACAACTGTGCTCCTATCTGGTAACTTGCTAAATTCAACCAGTCAGCTAGGCTGGCATTCTTCCATCCACAGACCTCTGCCACATGAAATAAAGTATTAACTGACAGTAGAGGAAGATACTGTCCAGCAGCATAGGAGGAATGAGGCAACTGCCTCTGGGTTTCACAGATATTTCCTGACAACAAAGACATGGCAAGACTACTTTGGGTTTACCCCAGGCTCTGAAAAGCAGTTTCCTCTAGCAGACACATACTTTTTGTTTTCCTGTTTTCCTGATCCCAAATGGCTTCCTACTCCCAAACTGTCCTTTCTACAAACTCAAGTCCCATTTGTTGCCTACGGAAGATACAATTCTTTATTCCTTCAGTTAGTCCTACTTTTCACCCAACACTGCTTTATACCTCCACAGAGTCCACAAACCATGAAGGATGGCTACACCACCAGATTACTGTGCTCTAACACAGTATCTTACTGTTTTAAAAAAAATTCCTTCATAAAAGCTGAGGTTTCACAAGAAAGCCATGCGTTTGCTTACAACACAGGCAACTCGGACTGCTCTCCCAAGTCCATTCCCCAAATCCACAGAAACTCACAACATGGCTTTCTCAGGTTGGAGTAAAGCATCCCTGTCCTGTAAGACAGCTCAGTCAGGGAGATTGCACGGAGGTACAGCACACACTCCGCAGGATAACTTTTTTTGTGCTCAAATTTAAGTGCTCAAATGCAAACGTGATCGATCTCATTTAAATCCAGGCAGACTTCCAGACAAAATGATAAAAGTACTCACTTTGGCAACCTCTCACAGAAAAATTTTTAAGTGCATTTTGTTTTAAAATACTAGGACTTTTTTCCCCATGTTCATTCTTGAAAACTTTTTCACTGCTTTAATTGAGGCCTAAACCGCACACTTGGCATGAGAAGCTTCAGTAAGTTCTGCAAAGTTAACACAGCAGAAGAGGCCATTTAGTGGAATGTATAATGCAAACTTAATCACAAGTTGTATCAGAGCTATTTAAAATATATATGAGAGAATGGCACATTCCAGAGATCCTATCTGAAGTTTTACATTACATAATTCATATATTTCTTCAGAAAAACACCCATACTCTGAATGACTGAAAAAGGATTGCAGTTTATGCACTAGAAATACTAGGATTACTGATATCATGTTAATAGTGTATTTCTTTTCAGTGTCATAGTGTTTAGTACCAGATACTACAGTGAAAAATAACATCACCTCTGCCAGCCTGCCTATAAATTATAATTTTGTTTCATGGTTTATCTTACACATCTTAAGGAGAACCACCTCCTGCTAAAAAAACACAAAACACCAAATGTCCCACAGAAATACCCCTCCCTGCCCTTCCCCCTCTCCCTCCACCCCTGCTAACCACCCCCATGCTCCCCACTATGCTAAGACATATTTCAACTTTAAATACAGGGTATCAAAATGGAACTGAGATGAAACCTCAACTACATACCAGCTTACACTACTGCTTCCAACATTAATTGCCAGAACAATATTCCACCCAAGCAGATGAGCCATCACTCATTAAATCCCAGCCATGCATGACTAGTAATGGTATATAGCTGAGACTAACCTTAACAGAAGGGAAATAAAATTTTAACACACACTGTGTTGAGCAAGAGTAGAAAAGTTTCATTTTCTTCCTCCGTTTAACATTCCAGACTTGTTTTTATAACCTTTGAGTACAAAAGCAGCCAAAACTTGAAACAGTCTTTCAGGCTTCTATTTTCTGCTATTTTCTGTCTCTTTCTCTCCAGCTCTTCTCTTTCACCTGTTCTCACATAGTGGCTGCAGGGGGGAACAATTTTTTTTTAATGATCTTTGAAGGATAAAGAAAAAGGCAAAAAGTAAATAGGCAATCCCCTCCTGCCACTAGACCTGCAGAACATCTGGTAAGAAGCTTGACTGCTTTCAATTACATTGCACTGTAGGAAGAAGAAAAAAAAAACCAAAAAAAAACCAAAATGAAACCCGAACAAACACAAAAAAAAAACCCAGAGAAGAGCATAGAAGAGCTTTTTGGGGTCCTCTGACACTTTAAAAACTCATTTCAACATGATTTTCCTACAGAGCATGGAATCACACTATCACACCATAAAGTGTTCTTCGAAGTACCAAAAAGCACTCTAGGTAAAGTCTACAAAGCTCCATACAGTGTAGTGAAGAACTAGAAACACAACCAGTAACACTAGTTGTAATTACTATTCAAAACAGCCTGGATGCATGCTGGAAACATTTTAGCTTGACAGGAAAAGTTTACATGAGTAATATTCTATTAGTTTCCCTCATTACTGTGATGAGTATCAAATGAAAACATCTTAGTTGGTGTATTTTATCAGCTTTGAAAAGCAGCAGCCTTGGTATCAACTCCCACGATTCCTCTAAAAATTTCGAAAAAAATAGTTTAACATTGAACTGCAAATTTCAGCTGTGCACTTCAAAAGGAGACTGAACACTGGGAGCTTTGCACTCCATTTAGGTGTCTCCCATGATCCCCCAACTCCTCAAGAAGCAAAATAAATAAATAAATCAGTAAATAAATAAGTAAACAAACCAACCCACCAAAACATTTTTGGGAATAATCTCTGTCACCTGCAACATCTCTCCTGTAAGTCAGTATTGAAATTAAAATGAAACAGGAAGATATTGCTGACTGCATGATGAAGCATCTGGACACCTCCTCTCAACTTCCTATACTGGGAGGACATCAATATAGAAGAACATTCTTAAATGAAATTAAGAGACCTACGTATTTAAGCAACCTGCTTCTCTTATTTACGACAACTTTGCCAAATTATTTCAAAATTGTGAACCAGACAGCTGGGAGAAATATATTAAAATTTACTTTGTTTCTGCCAAAAGTCAGTGAACTGTCTTTTGTCCTCTCAGAGAAGTAGCAGTAATTAGTAAAATGGAAAGTAAATTCAGTCTCCTACCTCCTTCCACCCCTCTTCCATTCTTGCAAAAAAAGTAATCAAAAGACAACTCTAATTTTACAGATTCACACCCTGACCTTAATAAACAAACAGCTCTAAATAAACGATCTTTTCTTTATTAAATAATCTGCTTCGAATACTACATCTGGTTAGGAACACAAAAGATAAAAAGTTGCAAGGGGGAAGATGTTTTTTGTTTTTAAAAACATCTCAATGAAATACCAAAAACAACAAGAACAAAACTGGACTTCCAAGATGTCCATAAAGTTTTCTCAAAAGACATTACCTCTCAGTTTAACTGATTTTAGCCCACAATCAAATGCACAGATCAATTCCGTAACTTGGGAATGACTAGACGTCCGATGTAAAACATTAAGATACATTATTTACTAGAGAAAAAGTGAAAACAGCTTTCCAAATTCAGTCAACAAAGCAAAACAGAAACGAAACTACTATGAACAGTAAGGCTGCAGTAAACAATACTTATGAAAGCTATGAAATGTTAGTATAGATTGAGACCCTACAGGAGGATTGGGATAAAAAAACATAGAAGATTAAATCTAATACTATATACAAAGTAAACTGAGTGGGAAAAAAATTGTGCTCTCTTGCACATAATGCTAAGGTTCACCATTACCAATTCAAAATAAAGTCCACATCATCCTGAGTAGGATAACAAAGACATGTAAAAAATAATTAATATTAGGACCCCTAAAGAAAAAGAATTGAAAATAAGAAACAGAGCATATGCTTAAAATAAAGCAATGGTTACCAGTAAGCAAGCAGCACAGAACACACAAGTTCAAATAAATAAGAAAGTCAAAAGACACAGACTGTCTTCATTGCAGTTTATGATAGCATCAAGACTTTTTGTACTGTGCACTGTAGAGAATATCTTGCTTCACCTCAAGAAAAAGCTTTCTGAAAGCTTAAAACGTAGGTATCAGTAAGGGGAAGTAGAAAAATGAGGTGGAAGCAGACAGCATAATATATCTGGTTACAAGCACAGACCTAAAAAAACCAGTTTAGTGAAAAGATAAAGAAGACAAGAGAAGATGAATGGCATAAAGAAAGCAACCCAAGCCAATTTCCCTTGTTAAAACTCAAGGTGAAAACCACAGTGGATCAAACGAAGGCTGCAAAAGGAAATCCATTTTGAGATAATACAGACAATACTGCCAAACTGCAAACACGGCTTTACACGACTACAGAGGGTAAACACCAACGTAATCACTGTTACTGGAAATAGGCCAATAGGTGCGTAAGTGCACCACACACACAGAGAAATAGTGAGAAAAGTTAGAACAGGCATTTTCTCTGTGTTGGTATATGCATAAAAGAAACAAACCAAAAAAAAGCAGTAGGAAGAAATTAACTTGAAAATCAATTTACACCAGTGTTTGAAAATAACAGAGCATTAATCATACAGTGCACTGGAAGTAAAATGCTACTAATGGTAGTTTTGTTACATCTTACAATTAGTTGTAACACACACTACAACTAATTTTTAAGAGGATACTAAATTATTTTTTATTCTAGGTTTTATGTTTGTTTGCTTTTTATCTGAAAGTTAGCAAAGGTGAATGGCAATACAGAAGCCTAGGACTACACAGACATTTAACCAACAGGAAGAAAGAATCGTGGAAAAAAAAGGTTAATGATAACCAAATGGAAGATGCAAAGAACAGTAACAGCAAGCTGCATGAAATTATTCCTGCTCTTTTTATAGAAGCAAAAAAACTGCATAGTTAGAAAGGACACCACTCATCCCAGTAAAGAACTGCATATCTTGAGAAAGTTGTAAAAAATAGATTAAAAAAATGGCAATACAACAAAGTTCACTACTGTGGAAGAAGGAGACTACAGATCCCCAACTATGCACAGAAGGCCAGAAGAAATTAGAAATTTGGACCATTACGTCAGAAGTCAGGTTTGCTATACCAATTCTCCTTCCTTTGAAGGGCAATAAGAGTTACTAGCAGTAACAACAAACTGCTGCTGAAAAATGAAGTTCCTTAACACCTCTCAGACCAGCTCTTAGTAGGCCAATTCAACTCACTAATCGAGCAAAAGACTATTCTTAGTCATTTTCTAGTTTGCTTGATTAGCTTTCTTCCAGGTTACTGAGCTGAAACAGATCACTGAAGAATTCACTGAATACCAGAACCAGCAAAAAGAAGCAGGGACACCTTCTCCAACAAGAATCTACTTTTTGCATCGTCAAGCTGCTAAATTACTTCAAAACTATCTTCCATTACTTCTCTTCAAGGTGATTCCAGTAATTAAAACAAAAAACAGGTCCTACAGCTATTTTGCAGGAAACAGGTTGAACAGAATCTTCTTCTATTAATTCAGCAAACACATGCCATTTTCAGCTCTATTCTACACCTGTACTTGCTCTTTCCTAAGTTCAATAGGTGCCTCTGAATGCTTACAGACAGAAGGCAATAAAAAGCATGTGAACAGGGGTAAAAGTTATACCAGCTAACTCTGGATGCCTGTATGCATCTGGACTTGTCTACCTGCTGTACTTCTAAGTTCCAGGGAAAAGCTGGTCCCTCATATGCCAAAGTACAGAATTCCAGTTAATGTGGTCGTTTGAATCTACTGCAGTTTTAGAACATTAACATAACAAGATTATAAATGCTACTGCGTATTTCTCAAGCAAGTTAGGCCACAGCTTTCCCGTGATCAGAAAATACAGAAATTTATATTGAAAATATATTCTATAGGAACTTTTTTCTGTATTTTCTATTGCAAAATGAAAATAATGGTAACGGACAGTCAAGAACTTGCCAATCATTCATTTTACTTTGCTACAAATCTACACTTTCAGCAAAGGAATATGGATGAGTTACTCATTAACTACAGATAGAGTGTGGGACAGATTTCCAACAACTGTCAAAATCAGGCTCAACTGTTTTCATCACACAGTGACTTAATAACCCTTACGTCTTCTGTTAATAAGAGTATCACCTCTCAGGAAGCTTTATTCTGACAAAAAAATAATGAAGTAATAATTTTAAAAATATAGCAATAGTAATATCTATCAGAAATTAGTAACAGGTTTGATTTTCTAAAGGGCGTAAGAAAATTAAATCACAAACAAGAAATGAACAGCTACTATTTCATATACTTGCTATAAAAATTAATCATGTTGGCCAAGAAATTACGCCATATTTTACCTTAGGGATCATATAACCAAGAGAATCATTCTATCACAGACCTTACTTCTGATATCACTTAAGACAAGAAACTGGACCAATGGAACATTTGAAGGAATAACCTTGTCAGATGCCACACTTGATGTCTTAAGTGTTCCTATTCTCTTCATCTGGAAGTCTGTGTCAAAATCCAATGCTATTCATTCTTACCTGAATGATCACCTCTCGAAGCACTCAAAAGGGCAGTCCAAAAGTGTTGCAGTGAGGACATTCAGTTCAGTGTTCAATTCAAGTATCTATTTCTTAATTATTATCTGCAATTCTTTCTATGAACAGCTGATAAGCATGCCATCTTTTACTGAGCTCATTAAACAATATTTTGTCTTCTTTTTTTTATATAGTGCTCACCACACATGGGAATCATATTTGTACATTCAGCTCCTAGTTATCACATAGGAAGAACATACTTAGTAGTGCCGAATGCTGATAAGGGGTTAAGATTTGCTGAAATGTATCAGTACCAACAAGTTTGAAAAATGTAGTGTCGCTATCAGAAATTATGTTAACATACTGCTAGAGACTTCTAGTGGGACTTCAAGACCAGTTCAATTATTTAAGGAACTGCCTCAATGTAAATAGTCTTCAAATAGAAGGCTATGTGGCTTTTAAACCTCATATCACATTAGGGTTAAATGTGGCATAAGGGGAAATCTGTGAGGCAGTTGCTAAGTTTCAATTAATTACGCATACTAGGTCCTATTTTCTAATAGGAGCAAATATCAAGCAAACAAAGGAACAGATTTTTCCAAAATACTTACTGTGTAAAGTTTAAGCAGAAAGGTCAATTTTTTTTTATTTTTAAAAAAACAAAGCAACACTGTAACTAGTTCTTAAATAAAGGAAGAATAAAGTGTCATCCATCTGAACTAAACAGCCCAAGCAAAATACCTTGCAATTCCTGTGTTCTCCTCAATGTCGAAATGGGTGGATAAATTTAAAGCCTGCTCTCTCAGGAGTTGCTTTATAGGCAATTTTCTCCCAGTATCAAGGTCTGCAATTTCCATTTGGCTGCCAGTTTGCGATTAAATTCATCACCTTTATTATAAAAATGTGCTGCACTCCACGGCCTGCTGCACAAGAATCGTAAGGAAGACATTTTTCACTGCTAACAGCAGCATCAGTCCAAGGCAGCCATCACATCCATTCAGACATTAGAGTCTCCAACGTAATGCAAGGACCTATCGCTCACCTGAAAAAGCTCTAACAGCAGGTATACCTCAGAGGAACTTCTTCACAGGTGGTATCTTTAGTTCAACTTTTTCAGTAAAAGCTACCACTACACCTCCTGTGGTGTGATTCTAAAAGTCAGCGGTTTAAAGACAAGTATGTTGACATTAAACTTGCCTACTTGCATTAATCAAAACATTTCTAAGAACAAAATCCATCCTCATACTGCCTACACCTTCACATACACCTTGCACTTCTTACTAAAATACATTTTTGAGCAAGCACTCAACATGAATTTTTTTTATATACTTTTTTTTTCATAGTAAGTGTCCCTTTCTTTCCCACACACTTTGTTCACAAATTTCCACTGATTTTTTCCCACCTCCATATGATATATTTTTTCTTAAAAGTTTTTGGACAATCCTGAAAAATACTCAGAAAGAAAAAAATACTTAATACATGCTATGCTATGTGTTTTAAGGTCCTCCTCTGATAACTAAAAGTAAAGGCCCTATCTCGATTTTGCTTCCTTTTTATAAGTACTACCTGAGCTAAGCAGGATGTAATACAAAATTTGTACCTTAAAAAACAAAAATATACTACTGGAAGGACAGAGCAGTAAAGCGATAGCTACCAATAGGAGTAAGAGCTAAGTAAAAGCCACATGCCAAATCTTTACAAAGCATGCGAGTTAAATTCATATTGGTTTGGGCTTCATTGAATAAAAGACTTTAAATTACAGTAAAACAACGAAAGATAAAATGTAATAAGCAATTAAAAATATTAATCTTTAGTAGTCAACAAAAAAAGAGGCACAAAAATGTCATTTTAGCACGTGAAACAGCTGTACTGGTCACACTGAAAGGTAATCAAATTGTATTAGAGCTAACCAATCTATATGCACAGCATGACAATTTCACACGTTAGTTTATTTAAGTTTTACTCTGCTATCTTAACTAATGCTGTACTTCAAAAGGTGCATTTTTCACCATGTGCACTAGTTTTCAAAAATATTTTGTTATCAGATAAGCAAACAGTATCTCATACAAAGCTGATATACCTCAATAGTCAATCTATCTTCTGAAGTCATTTCACTTTATGTGGCCACATTAAGTGAAGATAACATTCAAAAGAATGTTGTTGTGGTTGATTCTTACATGCCTTTGGAAAATGCAAAAAAAAATACATTAAACTGCAAATCTCTGATGCCTAGCTGTCAGAAGTTTAAAAATTAAGTAAATTATGGGCACATACAAACAATTACTAAACCTTGCACAACCGAGATGTTTTGCACTGTACAAGACGGATTCCATGAAATGAAATTAAAGTGCCATCTAGACTTCAGGGACTAATAAAAAGTAGATATTGCATGGCATTAGCAGCACTGTAAATTGCAGAAATCACCTGAGAAGGCATTTGGTGAACATGAACTCTAAAATTCAAAATTAAACAACCAAAGGCTCATTAGGCCTATCTGTCTACAAAATTAACTTAAATTGCAACAAAAACTGGCAAACATTTGTTCATATTGCAGAGTAATACCAGAAACTTTCTTTGGCAATAAAAAATGGCACCTTGTCACACTGTAACTAACTGGTTTCCACTGCAATGCAGCATAGAAAGCAGATTTCAACTCAACTTTACTGAAAACAATAGCTTGGTATTTGCAAGCTGAAGCTCCGATTATTTCACAGCCCAGTGCATTCAACAGTTGGCACAACAAGTTCCGGGACCATTAGATGAAATTACCAACTAGATAAGATAATGCAGCATCAGTGTTTACCTCCTGCCATTACAGCAAAAGTTGAGATTGGAGCTTTTCTAACTGAAGCTATGATGAAAGAAGGATTACTGTTTTGCCATAGTCTGGAGAATTAACTAAAACATGTTGCATTATAAAAGAAGGTGCTCTGCAAGACACCAACAGATATCAGACAACAGGCAACAACCAGCAAAAAAAAAAAAAAAAAAA
>VZTE01000634.1:803138-816807 GCA_013397775.1 Eulacestoma nigropectus
AAAAAAACAGAAAAAAGGCAAAAAACAAAAAAAAAAAAAAAAAAAAAAATCCACGTGCAAGTTTGCATCATTATATCCACCATGTTCCATAAATAAATTTCAATGTTGCATTTTATGAAATGCAAGTATGAATTTTGCTTACTGTCAAAAATAAAAATCTATTTACATTACTTATTAAAACCAGATAGCTTTATTTTTAACAAACACACTTAAAAGTAAAGATTTATAATGTTGAAGTTTCTAATGTATATGTTCTTCAGGCACAAAGAGAACATTTTAGTTCATCAAAGTACAACAGATTCTCCCCTCCACCCCTCTGGCTTTACAGTAGAGCAACCTGATTTATTACTTTTAATTCCATTAGAAAAAATAAGTAATTCTAATGATAATAAATCTCGCCCATAGAGACAACATTTATAACTCGCTAGGCACTTCCTACTACTCTAAGGGAGAGGTATTAACAAGCACCACTACCACAAAAGGGAGGGGGGAAGGGAGAGAGCACAGGAGATAGAGTGTACTCAGGTCTATATACACACATGGTAGAAACAGACAGAGAATATTAAAACAAAACTAATATTTATTTTAACAGTCTGGTAGCCAAGATCTCTGCTACTTGCATAATTAAAATGTTGAAGATAATGTAAGTGTTTATGGAGTAGCTACAGAACCATCAATTTTCCCTTCAGCTGACAAACTCACTGAAGAACAGTCTCTTTTAGGAACACACTTAGCAAGCTGAAAAAGTGCAAGCCCCCATAGAAACTAAACATCCAATATTTAAACTGAATGATACGTTTAATTCACGTAACTTTTTAACAGAATTTTACAGGCTTCTAACACAGCATAGATTTCAATTACATTAGTTCCACCTATCTCTTCAATCCACCAGGAAAGATCTTACAAATTAAGGGCTTACATTCAGGATTGATTTAAAGAAGAGACTTATTATATTAGCAGGATCTGTACCTTGACTAGTATATATTAAACATGTTATAAGTTATTTTTTAAGTTCTTTTTTTCCCAAGCTCATTTATCACTAACACTGAACAACAGGTCCTATCAGTTCATAAAGCTGTCTACTGTGAGGAAAAAGTTGGGATGGGTGGTGGGGGCGAGAAACAACCTGAAACATTTCTTGAAATATTTACAGCTAAAGGTACTTGACCATCTGGAACTGGCTTTAATATCCTTGTTCACAAATGACAACAGTGTGGCTATTTTAATGTAATTTAAATTGAAAGGTTCAGATGCCCTAAAGACAGTTTACTACTGAAATTATTCTATAATAATAGCATACCAATTTGAATTTAGTAGGTTACATCTCTTATACGTACTTTTGGCAATTAACATCTTAATATTTTGGAGCTCCAGTGTTGCAAACTGCACGCTATAGATTAATATAATTAGATTCTCTACATCTCATCCGGGGAAAACATCATCATGCTCACTAGCTCAGTAAATATATAACATCAGGAAGCCCTAAAAAAAGAATAAATGCCGATAGGTGAAACAAGTTTCAATACACATAATGGTGAATACTATTTTATTTTGTGATCTCATTGAAGTTTCTTGTTTCAAATTTTTACTTCAGCTCACGGCCAGGACAACTACTATAATGGAAAAGCCCTTAAATCAGTGGTCATCAACCTTTTTAACTTAGGTAACAACAAAAAGTTCCCAAAAAAGGTGAAGGCCCAGTGTAGCCTATTTAAATGTCCCTATAACAGACTTCCTTTTCCTTTGTTATCTCCAGCAACTCTTCATATGCAGTGAGTCTGCAAACAGTAGACTGAAAAACACCATTCTGGTAACTCATATTGCTTTTCACTTAGCTCCATTAACTTTGCTAACAAAAAAGATGCTGTCTACTTCAGAGAGAAAGTGGTCTCAAAGGTCTCACGTCAAAGACTCTTTTGTTTTCACACAATTTCCAAAGACAACCCCTTCAGTTTAGGTAAAAAAATCTCTTTGATGTTACTTTTTGTGCCAGTGACTGCACAGTTTCGCTGATGGTACTGCAAAATGAAATATGTCTGCTTTGTAATTCTTTACTATGTCAGAACAGTACGGGCAAGGAATGGCTACAGTGGCTCAGTGTGACAAGCACGAGAAAAAATAGCATAGATTGCATTGGAAAAAGACACTACATGCAGAGGAAATCTTGATTAGATGGTACAAACATTAACTTCAATAAAAAATTTCTATCTCCCTTACATGTAATCTATTTGAAGGCTAAGTAAATTGTTGTATTATTTCTGTAAATTAGTAATACTTTCTTAGCAAAAAGATACCTCAGAGCTCAAGGAAATATATTCTAATTCTGCTGTTCCTTTCATATAATGATCTGTTTAATTTAGCAGTTTCAAAACCAAAATATAATACAATTTTTCCAGTTACTTATATAGTAATGTGTTTTTAAAATGTATTGTGTCCTTTCTATTAATTTTTTCATTATACCAATATTGATAGTTGCATACTATTGCACCCATATTTGTGGCATTAAGTTTCATGAATTAGCTCAACAGCCTGGAGATTACCCAGATTTCATTCCTAGCAATATTTATTCCTTCACTTTCCATGGAGGGAAAAGAAGTCTGAACTTTCCACAGCAGGGGAGGGTATGGGAAAAGGTAAAAGTTTATAGCAGCATAAGTTGTGTTTCAACTATATAACATCCTATGAGAAACTACTCACCCATGACTAGACTAAGAAAAAAGCTCCTTAAATGTCAGTGCTTTATTAGTATTCCATCTTTTATCTGAAATTTAAGACTTAGAGCACGCAATAAAAGTCTGAAGAAGGAGACATCACAATATACTTCCAATTATTCACAAATACATTTTAGTTATTAACAACTGCTCAAAACTTTCAGCAGCCCAGATGCTCAATCCAGAAAAACATACTAGAAATGTAGTTTAATCTGTGCAACAATTTATACTACAAAATACCATTACACTATACTAATTATGACTGTTATACAACATACCGAAATGTTTGTCTTTGATACAGATTTCAGTACTGAATTGTGCTCAGGGCTCTGAAAGCCTGTACATATAGGTTTAGTAACCTAAAGTCAGTCAGCAGTCAGAAAAAAAATCCACACCAAGAGCCCCAATAAAGTAAAAAACTTGAATATTATTACTTTAAAATGTTCTCCATGTATCAGGTGTTCAACAATTTGATATAACAAAAAGCAGTCAAAAACAATTCTATTACAAACCATACTAAATGGGATTAGAAAGACTTGTGCACATGACAAAAACCACTTAGTTATGCTATTAGGCTGATAGAAGAAAATCCCCCCTCAAAATCCCAACTATTTTCTTTATCCTGGAGGGGAAAGAATTAAAAATTAAAACTGAAAGTAACCAGTAATTGAAGTAACAAAGTAACTGAAAGCTGTAAGATCTAAGAAAAGCTAACATAGAACTTGAAGGAAAATTAAGTTCAGAATAAACTAAATCTCCATCAAAGTTAATATATCCACATTTTTGATGCCAAATAAGGTTGCTGAGCCTGCAAAGATGAAGGGAAGTTCACAAGTCTGGCTTAAAAACATAACTCACATTTATCAATACTAAAGACTGATGTAAATCTTTTTCAATGAATTAAAAACCAGTTGTCCATCTGTCATTTTAAGATGTTGAATTTAGTAACCTTTTTGGATTGTAGAAGGGACGCGTTTCTATTCAGCCGAGCGAAAGCGCGCGGTCCCTCCTCACTTAATTACTCAGCGTACACCTAAATACCAACTGCCATCCCTCAACACCCCAGCGCTGGCTGGAGCAGCCACCTACTGCAGCATCCATTTCTCTCCAATTCATCATCGTCAGCTTTCTTGCTGACACTCTTCAGAGCTGCCTAGCTGATGAATTGCTCTGTTATTCATCCTATGTTAATCCAAGGCTGACGCAAGAATACCTTGCTGAAGACACTTAACAGTATTAAAACTCAGCACTACCAAGTGCCCCCAGTGTGCATTAAACCTCCCATTCGGAACCAACATGATTCCTCATGAATAGTTATGAATAAAATACAGTTACTAAATCAATAAGCACTAAGTTTATGTACCCCATCACCTATAGACAAAGCTTCCACACAGTCCCTTGCTTCCCTGGAAGCTACACCCAAATTACTAGACGTTGGAAATACTTTGATCCATACAGAATTTAACCTCAATTAACCCTGTAATTAAGATGAAATAGAGACATTTTCCTCCTCCTCCCCCTCAAAATGTCAGTATGTATCTTAAATGCCACAGGTCTCTAAAAAAGTTTTGGAAGTTTGTAACCTTAATAAACTTTTCTCAAGAAAGCAAGTTGTTCTTTTTTTCCTTTCTAAGATGGATTTGATCTTTAGGTAATGTTTTCTCTGAGTTTTTTGTGATTAGTTTTTTTGGTTTTTTTTTTCCCCATAAAGAATTATGCTAATCCTGTCACAAAAATAAAATTTATCCAGAGACTGAACACAAAACCACTGCAAGAAATTTCAAAATACTCAAATATCTCTAAACATGTTATTAAAACAGCCAAATATAATTCCCTTCTAAACACGATTACAGTCACTGATTTTATACCTGAGATACTAAAGTATCATTCTCCCTCTGAAGATGTTTTAATACACATATAATCAATCTGATAGAATCTTGGTTAGAAAGCATTTCTGATCCCTACCACATCATCTGTGCTCAGATTTTGTTCAAGTCTATTTGAGCACAAGGTTGACATAACTACATGAAAAGTGGGAACAAAAGAATGTGCATAACGAGTCTTGCTTCAGGTTGATTCAGAGGCAGTATCAGATTTCCATAAAAGCCTCCAGTGATTTAAAGCAGCAGTAATTTCCTCGTAAACTGACTGTATATGAGCCTCTCTGACTATACTTATCTTTATAGATGATAAGATACTTAAGCAATTAAAGAACTATCAACAACTTGTCTCTACCAATGTCTAACACACACCACTTTCTCACTGCACAGCCGATCTTCACAGCAAAAACATCACACTTTAAACAAGACAGCTGGGCCTATTACAGCATTTTAACCTTCAACTTTAGCACACAAACCAACTGTTACGAGAACACGTCTGACAGCAGATTGTACATGTAGTATTTAGGCAAAGTTATTTTGTAAGTTTGGGCGGGGGTTGGTGACTGTGACAACTTTCTGAGAACCTGTCCATGTTGCTTTATGCTGGAGGGGTGCAGCTCATGCTCCTTCAAATAGAGACAAACTGAAACTAACTAGAAGCAGTATGATCAGCAACACTGTTCAAAAGCAAACAGCTCCGGGTCAGAGCATTTTTTTCTTGTGTTCTCCTCCTCCTCCCTGTTCCTGCAAAGAAACCTAAGATATTCATAGCAAAGAGAAGTGGATTTGGCTTGCTCTGCATCTAAAAACTGAAAATTATGCATCAACTTTTAATATAATTATTTGCAGGTTATTAGATTACGCTGCATTGAGAAGAGCATTAACTGATTTGCTACTGCTTTGAAGCTTGATAAATAAATGGAAGCATTATGCAACATGAGCTGAATGTTTTAGTTTAGCTGTCATTTAAACATATGAACTAGAACATTAAGTTTGTATTAATACTTGTGCTAGCAGATCTGTTGCTTACTTTTCAAAATTTCAAGCAACTGCCATTTCCTACCCATTACTGAAAAAAATATACCGTATCTAGGAAAGGATATTTTGACCAACTAATGGTTACAGAGATTTCTAAATGAGTTCTTTAATCAGCATTATAAAAAAAGACCAAGAAGGTTCATTATTTCAACAGCTAAAGGGTTTAAAGAATTCAGCAAAGTCTGACTTCCATCTAGTGTCAGCTAGTCTGCAAATAAACACATCCTTAAAATTCTGAATGGACCAGAGGCACAATCAGTTTACACCAATTAGGAGCTTCAGACTTTTAAGTTAATGTTTAAGCAAATGCACTTCCCTCCCCAAGGCGCTGCTCTACATCTTCAGTATCAAGACACCCCAGCCACCACGCCAACACAACTACTCTGAGATCACATATGGGGAGCGAGATCACAGCTCTGATCCATCTGAAAAGAAAGCCAGCACCACATAAAAACAAACTCAAAAAACCCCTGACCAGTACAGAATATCAGCTGACCTTTTAAGCCAGAAACTGATCCACCAGACAAGGGTATAAAATACTGTATTATCTTCCCCTGCCTCTGCTCTGACACCAGCAGCCATTCTGATGCACTACTCCCTAGATGACGTAGAAGTAACTTCCCAGCAAAGTAACAAGATTTTAATTGTCTATCATGCCAAGATGTTTTTACTTTTCAAATCAAGTCTTAAAGAAACGTCAACATTTATAAGCTTATACACCACTGAAGTGTTAACTGTTCCAACTATTAATACGCTCAGATTTCAGTGAGTTATCATGCACATTGCTTCATGGTTCCCTTGTAAAAATACCATAATACCCTTCTAAAAAGGGTATCCTGAAGACCTTCCCGCATGGGCACTTGCTGCAGCATTGTAATTATAGTACAAAGTATCAAAACCTTGCCCTGGTACTGCCTGTGCTGGAAACACAGAAAATCCCTCAAAGTAGAGAATGGAGTGAAGTAAAAGTATGCAAGTGCAGCTGCTAAACAGTCAAAAATATTTTTAAAAGCAATTAAAAAAATTGACTTCCAGAGTGCTACTCAACTATGCACCACCAAAAACATTAAAACACATCAATAGCTACCTACTGCCATTTCCCTTCAAGAGAACGATTTTTTGCACTGAACTGAAAAACAAAATTTACTATTTGACACCAAGTATTAAAAAAAAATCAATTCTCAAATGAAAAGTAACTGAAAATGTATTTTCAATTTCTACTCACTATTTCAAACCACGAGAATAAAATAAATAAAAAACCCTGTTAGCATTACCGCACTCATTCCAACCACTAACACCTACTAAAATAACTGCAGAAATCACAAAAGCTGCAACTTCGAGTGCCGAACTCAGACAACAGAGGTTTAAGTAACACAACTCCACTTTAACTTGTGCTGTCTTGTTCTCAGACACGCAGCTAGCCTGCAAAAGATACTTTCTAATGGAAGCAAGAACAACAAAGTGGAAGGGCACCTCTGCTAATGAATCCAGATATTACTTATCTTTAGTGTTGTCACAGCTGTTTTGCTCATTCATGCATAAATTGTCTCAAAAAATCTAAGCTCTGCTATTAAAAAGCTAACCCCACTTCCACTAAATGTTTCCAAGAAAAACAATCAAAAGAAACACAAACCTGGACATTACTTTAACTGCATGGTACAGGGCTATACAGGATATTTTCAGAAGTCAAAAGTAAAAATGCAATATTGCCTAACTTTCAGCAACCCCACTCTTTGTCTTGGCAAAGCAAAGGTATATAATTCAGACTATAAACGTTACACCTATTATCTGTTTTAGGATTCAAACAGTAGTTTTGTAGTCCCTCAAAGCATGGATCCTCCTGCTAGCAAGCCACAGAGGTAGCTTACGTGGTACTTCCACTGACCTAACCAACTGCATAGTGAGATTAAAAGCACTGGCAGTTTTACTCTTCCTACTAGTTTTCTTAGCACTGGGCTATTAAATTTCAGTAAAACGTCAAAATCAACAGAAGATTTTCATAGTTCGCATTCTGACTAAAATCAATACAGAAAAATTCACACGGCCTGAAGGAGAAGTTGTGAGTTATGTTTCAATAAAGACAAGGGTCAGTGAGTAAAGGCATTTCATTAGTTCACAGCTTTCCTGGCAAGGCATTTCCCCCCTCTCCCCCCCTCTCCCATCCCCCCAACATTCCATATAAGCAGTCAAATATAAACCATCAGTTTCCATGGCAGACTCCTCCTGCACTTCAATCAGCCTGAGCTGTCAGGACAGTCTGATAATTACATTAACACGGGTCCATCCTGTCAGCCACAGAAATATACCAGATCAGCATCTAATAATACATCTAATTAATAGGATACCTGCATCAGTGTGCATTCTCAGAAACAGACAACACTTTATGGTTACAGACAGTAATTAGAAACAATTCAAATGTACTTGCTTTCTAACAAAGTCTACACAATTCAAATCATAGTAGCCATCCCATTCCTTACTTGGCATTGCATAGTGTACTCAGAGCAAAAAAAGTTTTAGTCTAAGAATGACTGAAACAGATAACCTAGTCAAAAACATTACTAGCCCACAAAAGTGACCATCCATTTCATGTCTAGCCTTCTCTTCACACCCAGAGCACTCATCGAACATCAGCAACTTCTTTCCATCTTTTGATGCATGTAACTCCATTTTCATAATCAGGACATTCTAAGTGCTCTCTTAAAATCTATATAGTTTTTCTCAGTTGGTGGTGGTTGGTTTAGGGTTTTTTCCCCCCCTTTTACTATAATATTAACCAACACACCCCCAGTTCTTCCCCTTGTGCGAAAGAGCCACGTGCCACTCCCTAATCTAATCGGCCCTTGGTCAGTTGTTTGTAACCATGGCAAGAGATTTTTATATGACACCAGTTATTTTAGAAATTACTGTATTCAATTCCAGAGGAGGAAAATGCAACTCAATTCCAACCTTAATGAACAGATAGCACTAAACAAAACCGATAAATTCAAACAGGCCTCTCCCAGTTTAACAAGTCAGCAGCTTCTGTACAGAACTAAGTCTACTATGGTTACTCTTATTTAAAAAAAAAAAACAAACAAACCATCCAAAGACAGATACTTTAACAATCAATTACTGGTAAGCAACAGGGTACAAACCACTTCCAAAGCATGAGCTTAAAATAACTGTTTTACTAACTTAAAACTTGTATCAGTTAAAAAACACCCTTTTTTTAGTTACATGCCAGGTGACTGCAATCCTATAAATGCTGCAGATACAGCTCCAAAAATAACATATTTTAAAAAGAACTGAACTGTTGCCGTTTTAAATATTTTTCCACAAGCCAAAAAAAAAAAAAAAAGCCACACTTTTTCGTAAGTGCAATGGAGCTTTTGGTTTGATGTTGTAAGAGGCTGTGCCAAGGTATTAAACCCGCTCCCTCCCCCCGCCAAAAAATAACCAAACACCCACACCTCAAAATAGCTCTTAAAAGGTTTTTGAATACCTTTTCTAGTTCTAGAAGCATTATAACATTGTTATTACAACACATTCATAAATCAGAAAAACACCTCATATCATTAAGTTTTAGATATTATTAAAGAACCAAATTCAAAACAGTACTAATGATAAACAGCACACAAACAATACTCAATGCTCTTGTGGAACACTGTTTTGACAATTTTAACACTAACACACCAAGTTTAAAAATTAGTCTGAGACTCTCTGGGCAAACATCTTTCCTAACACCTTTATCCCAAAGAATAGTCATTCCTGAATATCGCATTAAGAAGCACATTTTTAATGAAATAATGGGGGTTTATTGCAAGATCTGATACAACTGAAAAGGCTGACATGCTAATGTGCCCAGTGCCCCTCCATCAAATCCGACAAGTCAGCAAAGCCCTAGCTAAGCACAGGCTACATTTACATAACCACAAACAATAATGTCATGTACAAAAGTAACTAGATAACTTCTCAGGGAGATCTCATTTACAACACCAGAACACAGTTCTTTAGCCCTACTTCACACAGATGTTTTGGTTATTAATACAACCAGACAGACACAAAAACTGCACTCTTGGGCACTGGGCCCTCCAAGCTCACGTACACTTTTCTCAGTGAGCAAACTAGACAGAGAGTGCAATATTCAAGAAAAAATGATCCTCATATTGTCTACTTACATGTTTTTACACTAGCTTTACTGTAACCGATAGACAAAAAGAAGCAGCCTATTTGACACAAAATGAGATTTACCTCCAATAGGTAGATGCACGGTTTAATTTACATTTAAAGGTAGACACACTTTTAAGTCACCTTCAACACAGTTTTGAAGGGAAGATGTAAGTTTCTGAGGTATAGGTTACCGAAGCAAAACCAATTCTTGATAAAATCCGCTTCAATCTCCTTTTGAAAACAGTTCAGACCACAGATCTGATCTGTGTACATTCCAATCAGGTGCAAGAGTCTAAGCACTTACAGGTTCAAGAAAACAAAATGTAAATTTAAAAATTAGACTACTCAGATCTCAGTTAATAGTTCAGGCACATTTGTTCATAGTCTGCTGAAAGAACGCAACTGAAGTACCTCATTAATTTCAATCTGTCAGCGTGCTACTGAGGAGTTTGAAACGTCCAACGTAGTTTTTAAAAACAGTGCAAGAAAATAGTTGCAACTCTATTCACCGTCCACAAATGGAAGTATTAAAATATACCAGTTGTCAGAAAAAACCAATCTAGGTTAAGATCATAAAAGTTAGTATCTCAGAAGCTTAAGCACAAAAAAAAAAAAAAAAAAATCAGGTCACATTTGATGGTGCAAACAATTACAGGAAATACAGCCTATTCCACATTCAGGAAGAGCCCTCTCTTCCCACAGGTTTGCACTAGTCTGATAAAAACAATTCCGCTTCCTAGTTATTATGATGTGCTCTTTAAACATCCTTGTTAATCCACAGAAGCCTTATTTACACATAAGTTAAAAGCACACATATGGAAAAGTAACTGTAACCTAAACAAAATTGTGACTTTCACATTCTATAAAAGTAGTTTTTATTAAAAAAAAAAAAGGTTTCCTCAATACACTTCTTACATTTAAGCTAATCTTCAAAAACAAAATGTTGCAAGACAGAGAACATCTACTAAGTTAAGCACTAAGATTTTCAAAGATCAAAAAGCAGGATAGAGTTCAGAAAGGAAAACATGTTTTGGATAATACACACATCTTAGAAATGCCCCCCAAAAGAGAAGATGTACATTTTGTAACCTAATCAGATTAGATGTACTGTTCACCTAAACCCACTGGTCCCTTTCTACCTCTTGTTGCATTACAGTTACAAGAAGTAATCACAGCAGAAACCCATTTGAGTTCTGTTTTTAAATACTGGCATGTAACAATAAATAAATAAGCATAATAATAAAACCACCCTAGCATACCAGTAGGGAAAGCAATCCCACTTTTTATTTGTTTGAATTCTTAGGGTTGTGACTTTATTTCTTCATTTTGATCAGCACACAAAATAAAAGACAATGGCTGACCATAACATTATTCTTCTCAAGCATAAACAAAACCTTCAGGAAAATGGTTGTATAGTAACAAAAAAAAAAAACAAACCACCTAAAGCACAAAACAACAAAGTAGAAGAAACAAATCAAATTACAGGGTGGAGGGGGCAAAGCGGGAATGTGAACCCTGCAACTTTATTTTTAGATTATATATACCTATATATACACACACTTGCTCCAAATACTTGGTATTCTCAAGGGTGCCAGGAAACAACTGATGAAACTATGAAATACGTTTTTAAGTAAGCACATTAAATCCTGCAGATTTTTCTGGCAAACCTGTAGTTCGCTATTATTAAACCCTTCTGCTGGAGGATGTCAGTAGAGCACAGAGATCAAGACGTTTAACACAGCCCCCACTGGTAATCAGGATAGGTGTTTTAGAGCAAAACAGTTGTTCCAACTTCTCAGCTGTTCACTGCTACTGCCTATTCCACCTATGTAATGCTGCCTGGAAGCATACAATACATGGAGGTCCACGCAAATACAGACACCCGCACAAATCCACAAGTATTTTGTCATTCTCTGGCGTCTTCTACCAGATTTGATAATTTCACTGCCCGAGTCAATACTGGTGCTCTCGGACTCACGCCTCAGAAAAAAAAATAACTGGCGCCCCTTAGTGTTCAAATTTTGAAGTCTTGAAGCAACTTACTAGATTTGCATGAAACATTTTTTTCAACATTCCAAAAAGTTTTCTGCCTCCACAATACTTCCACCCAACTGCCAACGTAAACAGGAAAAGCAGAAAAGCTTAAAGGGATAGCAGGCTTCTTCCAGAGACCACTGAGGAACACAGATAGTATTTTATTTGCTTTTCTTTTGAAGAAGAGTGTGAAGAATAGTTCCAACACAGTCCTTAAACTTTTTCAGCAAGCGTCTCGAGAGCCCTTGTTTTGGAACTCCAATACTTTGCAAAAAGACTTCCAGAGTTTTCAGTACTTCAAAATATATGACAAGATGTAAGTATTTCAGGCATTCCTTTTTCAGTGTCCTTTTCGTATCGGGAAATGTTTTTCTTCCTTTTGTTCTCTGAAAATAAAAAAACAGCTTCAGGCCTCCTCTGGCCAATCACATTAAGTCGAAGAGATTCAGGAATTTAAAAATCCATTATCAAGCCTCTGGAAGGCTCATTTGTGCTATAAAGGAGTCTTCTCGGTCAAGTTTCTTCTTGATGTTTATTGTAAATCTATTCTGAATAGGTTGTTCACTGTGATGACCAAGAACATAAGTTTTAAATAGTTTTGCTTTTCACGTCCGCATTTGCTTCAATATAAATTCAAACTCCTCCAAGTGTCTTGAGAATAAAAATAGACGGTCCCACTATAATGCTTCCCACAATCCGTATTTCAGTACTCTTCATCGTTTGCTTGGGTTTTTTTAAACTCCTCTATCATCTACTTCAGAAGATAGCATTTTCTCGACACGCTATTTTTGTGTCGTACTACAGTCGCTATCTCATTTTTACAGTCTTGGCAGAGGGCGGGGAGTTGTTCTACCAAATATAACCAGTTTTTTAATCTTCCGAGGTCAACAACTTCCCAAACTTCTTTTAGTGAGGAGGAATACATCCGCAAATAAGAACCCCAACTCAAAATCTCGAAAATCAGTACTTCATACTAAGAATCCCAACAAGTTGAAATAAATAATTTACGGTCATATCATATTCTACAAAGCTAGCAAATACGAATAAACAAACAGGTCTAACTCTCCAGAACTCTAGTTTTAAAACGATAAGAAAGGAAATGCCTTTGACAAGAAACACAAACTTGTGAACCCGACTATAAGGCGAATTTAAAACACTACGAACAAGCGTTTCACCTAATTTTTAATACACAGTGGGTCTGTTACTGTAGTGGGAAAACGTATGGGACACAGTGAGTTCCCAGCTCGTACTTTTCTTTTTAATTTCTAAAAGGTGACTATTTATTTGTGAAAGCTTAACCTTAAACAAAGTTATTTAGCGAAAATATGGGGGTTGGGGGGGGGCGGGGGCCGGCCTTGCCCCGCGCCAGGAGCGGGTGCGGGGCCGGGGTGGACATTTGGCAGGAGCAGACCAGGCAATTTCGTAATCCTTTTTGTTTCTCCCCCTTCACTAAAGTCACACGTAGGAGACTTTCAAGTTAGGTTTCTTTAAAAGGTAAGGATAGCTCAGAGAAGAATTTGCTCGCTTCCCTTGCGATATAAGAAAATCGTAATTAGTTTGCGGCCAGTTCGGGGTGGGGTAGATCTGGAGCTGAAGGAAGAGCTCAGCCCCCCTCCGCCTTAGTCATTCAAGTCCAAGCAGCTTCCAGAACAGCCAAATCTCGAAACCAAACACCCCCCGCCCCCCCGGCGGGGGCCNAACCCCCCCCCGCCCCCCCGGCGGGGGCCCTGGGGCCGGGCGGCAGAGCGCTCCGGGGGCGCCGGCAGGACCCCTGTGTCCCCGGCCGCCGCGGGAGGGAGGGATGGAGGGAGGGGAGCGCCAGCCGCCAGCCAGCCTTTCCCCTCCTCCCTGCCTTCC
>VZTE01000635.1:3656-27647 GCA_013397775.1 Eulacestoma nigropectus
AAAAGGGGGGGGAGGGGAGAAAAATAAGGAAAAAAGGAAAAAGGGAGAAAAAATGGAAGAGGGAGAAGAAGGGGAAAAGGAGGAAAAGGGGGAAAGGGAAAAAAGGGGGGGGAGGGGAGAAAAAAGGGGATAAAAAGGGCAAAAGGGGGGAGATAAGAGGGGAGAAAAAGAGGGGAAAAGGGGAAAAAAGGGGAAAAGGGGAAAAAAGGGGAAAAGGAGAAAAAAATGGCAAAAAAAGGGGCGATAAAGAGGAGAAAATGAGGGGGAAAAAAAGGAAAGAAAAGGGGAAAAAAGCCTCTTTTCCCTGCCCGCACCACCCCGAAGCGCACGGAGCTCTCCCTCCCAGCGCTTCCCCCTTTCCCCGGTGCCGGGAATGAGCCGGCCGTGATTCATGGCTCGGGACACGGCGGTGGCGGGGAGGATCCGCTCCGAATCCCGGGAGCGGCGGCCCCGGGCCCAATGGGAAGGAGCCGGGAGCTGAGGTAACGTCTGGAGAGCTCCGGGCAGCTCCTCCATCTCCCTTCTTCGGGAAGGACGGGCGCTCCCCGGAGATCCCGCGGGCTCCGCTCCCTCTCTCCTGCTTGGGCACGGTCGGGCTTGTGCCCTTTGCTCTCTCCCCTCCCGGCTCTCCGAGCATCCTCCGGCATTCCCGGCTTTTTTTTTTTTTCCCCCCCCCGCCCCCTGCTCCGGCAGCCGGGATAATCCCGGCGCACAATGGGAGCTTTGTGCCGGCGGCTCCCGCAGCTCCGAGCTCGGGACGAAACCGCGCCGCCGGTTTATTCCGCTGGAGGGAGGGGCTGGTTCCAGGCACCGGGATTTTTTTTGGGAAGGGGCTGCAGGGAAAGGGAAGGGGAGGGAATAAAGGCGGAGAGGCACCGGCACGGCCGTGGGGTGTGATGAGTTTGTGCGGCCTCAGCCGCAGCAGAAACCGCCGGGAGATCCCTCCTCGTCCCCTGGATCCCTGGGGAGTGTCCAAGGCCGGGTTGGACATTGGGGCTTGGATCCGCCTGGGATAGTGGGAACTGTCCCTGAACATGGATGGGGTGGGATGGGATGGGGTTTAAGGTCCCTTCCCACCCAAAACCATTCCAGGATTCTGGAGCCCCTCTGCTCTGGGAGAGCTGGGAATGTTCCCCTGGAGAAGGGAAGGCTCCAGGGAGAGCTCCGAGCCCCTTGCAGGGCCTAAAGGGGCTCCAGGAGAGCTGGAGAGGGACTGGGGACAAGGCCTGGAGGGACAGGACACAGGGAATGGCTTCCCACTGGGAAAGGGGAGATTGGGCTGGGATCTTGGCAAGGAATTCCTGTGGGGGAGGGTGGGGAGGGGCTGGGCTGGAATTCCCAGAGCAGCTGTGGCTGCCCCTGGATCCCTGGCAGTGTCCAAGGCCAGGTTGGATCCACCTGGAATAGTGGGAGGTGTCCCTGCCCATGGAAGGGGCTGGAACAGGATCATCTTCAATTCCCCTCCCAACCCAACCCATTCCATGATTCCATGAAAAGCACGGAAAAGTCTGGGCCGTTTAAAGCCGGAGAGCCAACCCCGGCCCTGCTGTGCCGCTCCCGTTCCAAAGCATCGGCGGAGGGAATCCCGATCTCCGGGATATGGAGAGGCTGAGCTGATCCTGGCTGTGCTCCTCCGGTCCCATCTCCCCCACGGAGCTTCCCGGGGCCGAGTCTGGGTTGGGACACGGGAACAGGGCCAAAACTTCGGGATGGAGGGAGGTCAGGATAGGGAATGCGGAAAATCCTTGGAGCAAGTTCAGCTTGGGGGGGGGGATTTGTGGGGTGTGGGAGGAAAACGGGAGGGTGGAAAACTGGGAGGAAGATGGAGGGTTTTGGGAATGGGGCTGGCAGGATTCTGGGATAAGGAGACGTGGGGATGAATCCTCATTTTTGGGGTGGGATTTGTGGCTGATTGGGCTCAGAATTCCCGCTGGAGTTTGAGGGATGAGGATAAAAGAAGTTTGGGGATCAGCCCCTCTGAGAGCCTGGGAAAAGAGGGATGTTGAGCACCTGGATTTTCCTGCTGCTTCTTCGGGACAATCCCAATGGAAGTTGTGGACAGAGGACAGAGCCAAGCCAGGGAAAATTCATGGGAATTACCTGTGGAAAAGCCTGGGAGGATGGGAAAGGCAGAATATCCCTGCGGATAGAAGAGAAACAGGCGAGTCCTGCACGGAGCAGGGATCCTGGAATTCCACACGAAACACCCGGAGCAAGCCGAATTCCCAAAAAATTCCTGGCAACGAGCTCCTCTTTTCTGGGGGGGTTCGCTGGGTTTCGCACAAATCCATCACGCCTCTCCCCTTCCATTCCCCGGGAACGCTGGATTCGGGAAGATCGAGCGCTCCCGGCGGAGTTTTTCCAGGGAGATTATTTTAACAAGCACTTTTGTAGCCGGAAATCAGGGAATTTAACCTAACAAGGAACTACCGGGCCGGGGGGACGAATAAATCTCCTTCCCACCTCTTAATTTTCCCAGCCTACGGAAAAGCGGCGTTGGAGTCCAAAGGAGAGGTGACCCCCCCCAAGGCCATCCCTCATTTTGACACATCCACGGCCTGGCCCCTGCCTGAACCCTTGTCCCTGCGCCGAAATCCAGGGAAAAATCCAGGAAACGGCTCCCTTTTGTGCCGGATCCCAGCCCTGCGCGGCGGGAATGTGCCCTGCTTCCCAGCAAGCTCCAGGTTTTTCAGGGAGAAGGGGAGTTTGGAGAGGTCCTCACCCCAAACAGGGGTGTTTTCCGCGTTTTCCTCGTGCGGGGTGGGTTTGTTTCCTCGGAGGGCTCAGGGATTGAATCTGGCCGAATTCCACGCTGGAATTGTTGGGATTTTTCCTTTTCCTTTGCCAAGGAAAGAGCAAGCCGGGAATGCTTCCGCTGTGGGAAGATTGGGAAGGAATGACTCAAGCAGGAGACAAAGGAAAGGGAAAAATGCCCCTCAAAAATCCGGCTGCATCCATGTCTGGATGTGGATAACGCTGGAATTTTTGGGGTTTTTCCTTTTCCAAGAAAAGAGAAAGAGCAAGCCGGGAATGCTTCCACTTTGGGAAGATTTGGAAGGAATGACTCAACTGGGAGACAAAGGAAAGGGAAAAATGCCCCTCAAAAATCCGGCTGCATCCATGTCTGGACGTGGATAACGCTGGAATTTTTTGGGATTTTTCCTTTTCCTTTGCCAAGAAAAGAGCAAGCCGGGAATGCTTCCACTTTGGGAAGATTGGGAAGGAATGACTCAAGCAGGAGACAAAGGAAAGGGAAAAATGCCCCTCAAAAATCCGGCTGCATCCATGTCTGGACGTGGATAACACTGGAATTTTTGGGGTTTTTCCTTTTCCAAGAAAAGAGCAAGCTGGGAATGCTTCCACTTTGGGAAGATTGGGAAGGAATGACTCAAGCAGGAGACAAAGGAAAGGGAAAAACGCCCCTCAAAAACCCAACTGCATCCATGTCTGGACACGGATAAGGCCAGAATTCCGACTTTCATCTCTGAGCTGTGAGGAAAAGGAACCAGAGCTTTCCGCGGGAGTTAAAAATAAAGCCCAGAGCTCGGATGAAGAGCGGGACGAACCAATGGAATGAAGGAGCCGGGAATGGAATGGATTAACCCCCACTTGAGGCATCTCCATGCCGTTATCCACGGATTCCGGGCAGGATTTCAGGCTGTGATTCCAGTGACAAGAGGGCGATTTAGCTCCAGTTATCCCGCCTGGAGCCTCCCCGTGGCAAGACGTGAAGCAGGAGAAGGAATGTTGGATGCCATTCCCCGTTTATCCCTGTTGTCCCGGAATCAAAGGAGCGGTGAGATTGTTCATCCTGGAATTCCAGGGAAAGGAAATTTTGGGGTAAAACCTCCAATGCCTGAGATTTTTTCCGTGATTTCCACCAGTTTGGGGCCAGGGCCGTGTTTTTGGAAGGATTTTGGAGCTCCTTGGAAGTCGGAAGTGCTCGGGTGGGTGGGAGCAGATCCCTCATCTGGGGGGAATTTCATTCCATCCTGCCCCAGTCATCCCTTCGGATATTCCTGAGGTTTTGAATTCCGTGCCAATGGAGACGGGATCTTTTCCGTGGAGTTGAGCCCCTTTACAGGGGAGGAGTGATTCCTCCAGAGCTTCCGCTGGATCCTTACGGGATGGACCTGGGAAAAGCTTGGAGTGCGCCTGGAATTCTTCCATTGAATCTTTTCCCTTTTCCCAAAGACAAACAAACAAGGAATAAACATTGGGATGAAATGGCTGTTTTAACAAAAATATCCCAGTTTTTTGTAATAATCCCCCAGTTTCTGGGATTTTGCTCCTTTAAAAAACTCCATTAAATTTTTCAGGAGAAGGTTTTCCCTCACCCTGTTTAATAAGCGAGCGTGAAGTTTTCAGTCAGGAATATCCTTTGGGAGGAAGGAGGAATTTCCAAAAGAGAATTCCAAGGAAAAGCTGTCCCTCATCCAAGAGGCCCAAAAAGGATTTCTTCCCTTCCCTCAAATGAGGTTTTCCTTCATTCCTGAATTTTTTCACTCCCCTTAAACCCCTGAAGAGCTGAGAAACCTTGGAAAAGTGACCTAAATGTCCCTTTGGATGAACTCCTGGCCTACACGGGAAAATAATTCCATATTTTTCCAGCTGAGATGACAGAAATCCCCTTTGATTCCCTGAAAATATTCCCTCGGGATTAAGTTTAGCTGTGTCCAGGCAAAAGGTGGTGTCACCTGCCCAGCTTTTCCAGCTTTTCCTTCGCTCCACGATTTTTTTTGTCCCCAGGATGGAGCTGGAACACGCGGCTGTTCGGGATCCATCCGGGTAATCCTGTGGAATGTTCCCGGAAGGGCTGGTCAGCTTTTTAGGGAGAGAGGGGGTGGGAAAAGCAGGAATTAAAGAGACACCAAACCCTCTATGCTGGTCCAAAGGAAAGGTTTGGTTCCATGATCCCGGAATTATGGAATTGTTAAAAGTGGAAAAACCCTCTAGGACGGAGTCCAAGGCCACCACTGATCCACGTCCCCAAGTGCCACTTCCACATGGATTTAAATCCCTTCAGGAATGAGGACTCCACCCCTGCCCTGGGATCCTTTTCCAATACTTGACAACCTTTTCCACGGAGAAATATTCCCTAATATCCAACCTAAAACTCCCCTGGCTGGAATATTCCCGCTTTTTGGGACTGCCTTGCTGGAATAAAAAGACACCGTGGCCAAGGTGCTGAAGCTGAAGCTCAGCTCCCAGCTGGAATTAAACAAGGAATGAGGCCAGGATTTCCTCCATTCCCGTTTTTCTTGCCCTTTTCAGGAATGGCCATCCAGGAAAAGAACCAGAGCTGCTTCATCTCCTTCTTTTTGCATGGAATCTCGTAGGAAAAGTGGGATGGGGACCAGCACAGGACACGGAGATTTGTGCGTCTCCAGCAGGGATCTCTCCGTCGTTGGAATGTGCCATTCCCAAAAATCCAGCAGGGCATTTTTAGACCAAAAATATCCACATTTTTTGGTCTTCTCCGCTCAAGAACCACTCGAAATCCAGCCAAAAACGATGGAGTTTTTCCTCATTTTTCCTGTTTCCTAACAAAAATTCACCCCAAACCCTCCCTCTCCATCGTTCTCCGGCTGTTTCTCCCGCCAATTTCCACGGCTTCCTTTCCACATCCATTCCCTGACATCCTGTTTGTTGCTCTTGGCTCCTGGGCCGGGATTTGTAGGGAATTACAATGGAGTCTCTGTTCCCGGGGTGGTTGTGGAGTTGCCTTCAACAAATTCCAAGAGCCGTCAGAATCCGTCCATCCCTCTTTTTTTAATATGAAATATAAATAAATTTAAGGGAAATAATTATTCCCGGGATTTATTTGACAGTCAGGATTTCCTGACACCCTACGAGGCCGGAGCTTTCGCTTCCAAGTCTTCCTTGGATACGGATGGATATTGATGGAAAAACTGGCTCCAGGGTTACCCCTCATGGAGAAAATTCCCACTGGAAACCACTCCAAACCCGTCCCTGGGAGCTGGAAAAGTCTCTGTCCGTGAAAGGACTTCTCAACCTTAGGGAATCCTATTTTCCTTAAAAAAATTCCCATTTGATTGCCCAGAATGTTTCCATCTCTCCCATCCAGGACCCACCGGAGTTGCCATTATCCCTGGATGATTCCTGTGGAATTCCCAGATTGTTTTGGACTAATTTGGGATTTCTAAGTGAATTGGACCCAACATGAAAGGAAACTCAAATTTCCTCCAACTCAGAATATTGGGAAAAATTTCATTTTTATTTTGGAATCATGGGATTATTTTGGAAATGACCCCTGGGATCATCAAGTCCAAAGGGCAATGCACTAAACCCGGTCTCCAAGTGGATCCAAGATTTCCTGGGATCCAAGATTTCCACAGCTTCCTGGGCAGCCTTTTCCATGGCTTTCCAACCCTTTTGGTGAAGAAATATTCCCGAAAATCCAACCTGAACTTCCCCTGCTGCAACCTGAGGCCTTTTCCCCTCATCCCGTCTCTTGTTCCCTGGGAATCCTTGGAATATTTATATCCCTACTGGGAGCAAGACCAATCCTGTGCCGAGCCATTCCCAGCCAGGTTGGATAACACCAGGATCCAGGGAACTGAGGAAGGTGACACATTCCCAAAGAAAACCCATGGGAAGGAGCCAACCCGCTTTTCCTCATTGGAATCTAAGGGACAACAGGGAAACGCAACCGTCAGGACAATTTCGGGATCTGTCGTGACGCCAAATTCCATCTGGAAATGAGCAGAAATCACCATTCCCTAAAAATCTGTGCCTTTCCCAAGGGTTTTCCTGACTCGGATCAGCTCCAGATTGAAGCACTTTTAGGAGTTTTCCATTCAGGACAAAATTCCCCTTTTCTGGGTGTTGTTGTGGAATTTGGTTTTTCGGTCGTTCATTATTTGGATTTCAGGGAGAGGAAAAATTCCCATGTTTTCCATAAATTTAAAGAGCCGCTTCTGGAATTTTTTTTTTTCATTTTAGTGGATGCCATTTTTTTGCCTGAGAACCACCCCCAAAATCCCGGGATTTGAGGTAGAGATTAAAAGACGGAATCAAAGATTTAGGGAGTAAAGAGAACTGAGAAGGAGGAAAAATTCCACCTTCCTCCCCAAACCTTTGTTTTCCGAAGTTTTTTCTCTTTTCTGCGGATCTGGAGGAAAAAATCTGCCAAAAAAATTGGGAAAGCAGCAGGTGATGAATAGCTCTGTCGCTGGGAAGAGCCTCCGGACATCCAGGGCCTTTCCGAAGGAATCAGTGTCATTCCAGCTCCTCTCCCCACGGACTTCTTGGAGCTTTGTGCTTTGGAAATGTCACCGGAGCTGCCCAGGGTCAATTTTCCGGGAAAGGTCACCCTGGTGCTCCATCAAAAATTGGCTTCTGCCTTTTATTCCGGAAAAAAAGTGGAAGTCTTGAGTTGTCCCAACTGGAAAAAGAAACTGTTGGTGTTTGATCACAATTATTTGGGAATTCTCACCCTTCGGAGCGGAGTTTTCCAGGCTGAGCTCCTGCCTTCGCTTGTCCGACTGGACAAAATCCCTTTGGATCCTAAAAGTGCTGGGAATGAGCTCTGGGAAAGTGCCAATCCTTGGGAAACTGCTCCAAGCCTTTTTTTGTCTTTGCCGAATCCCAGACCATGGGAAGAGAAAGCGGAACTTTCCTTTCCGGGAGCACCCAGAAACTCCGGGAATGTTTCGTCCCTCTTTCCAAACAGGCCTGGGAGCGCGGAGCCTTTAGACTTGGATTCGGCATTGCAGAAACACGTGGAAAACCAGGAAAATCCATGGCTGGCACAAAAAGGAATTCACGAAAGCCAAGGACGTTCCTGAGTTTCCTCCAGGAGAAATCCAGGCTGGAATGTGATTTCCCCTGGGGAAGCTGCCAGGAACAGGAATTTTTTGGCTCAAAGTGGTGCCAGAAGAATCCCGAAATTTTCCTACGGTTTTGGCAATTCAGGGAAATATCCAGGGAATGGTCTCAGTGTCACCAAAGAACTCATCCCCCCCCCAAAAAAATTTAAAAAGTCATTGGAAAAAGTCAGAACTTCAAAATTCCTAATTCAGCTGTTCTGTTTTCCCTCAAAATTCCACTTGACTTGGAATTTTCTTCCCACTTGAATTTAAAATGTTGAAATCCATCCGAATTCCACAACCCAGACCTGAAATAAAACTTTTTTTTTCCACTTCGGTTCTCCCCAAAAAAAAAAAAAGCAAAAAAAAAAAAAGCTTTGGCTCAGGAATTCCAAAATGAATTCCTGATTTATTCTGAATTTCCTGTTAGAATCGGTCATTCCCAGGTCAAATCCGGATCATGGATTATTCCAGAGGTCAAATATTTGTCCAAGCCACGACTCCAGAAAACAGGGAGCAGATTTTTCCTAAATAAACCAACCACAGGAATCACCGGGATCGAGTTTCCTCCAAAGCGTCCGAACTTTGTCCAAACTTCATCCAAACAAAAACTCGGCCGTCCAAAAAAAAAACAAGGAAAACACCGGAGCAGAAGGAAAAGCGTTCAGTGAATCCCACGCTTTGGGTAAGGACAGTTTTCCAAGGACAAGGTTCAGCCACAGGAATTATGGGATGACATTCCCTGGCCTGTGTTGGACAGGAATTCAGACTCCAAAAAAAGCGGGATTTTTCTGCTCTGGTTTTAAACCAAAAATATTGGGATGCCTTTGGAAGTTCTCCTCCCTAGGCTGGGTTTAATCCAGAGGGCTTCGGAAAAGTCCTTTCCGGAAAAATCCTCTCCGGAGTTCCAAGGTTAACGAATCAGCAGGACAACGGGAATCCAGGCTGGGTCGGAGGGAAGCTTTCCAAACAGCCTGGAATATTCCGCAGTGGGAATTTGGACGCCGCCGTGGCGGAATGGAGACATCCCGTCCTTTCTTCATTCCCGTCTCCCAGGTCACGGATTTTCCTCCTCACTCCAGGAAGTCCTGGGGCACGGAGCCTGCGTGGATGGATCATTCCCCGTCTCCACGCTGGGATCCGGCAGGGACAGCAGCCAGGCAGGAATTATTTACGGAAAAGCGCGGAGAACGTCCACACATCCCTCTCCCAGCTCCCAAATCCAGAGGCTGCAGAGCTCCAGGGGCTGAGTTTGGGATCAGATTCCTTGGCCAGATCCCAACCAGAGGATCCGTCCTGGGTTTTCCCAACCCCTTCTTGCTCCCCCACCTGATTCCTGAAGGATCATCCGTGAGAATCCAACAGCACCTGAAGGATGAGATCTGGGAGAGTTTTATTCCAGAGGTTTTGGAGGGGGTTTTTTGCCTCTTATTGGCTTTTTTATCTTTAATTAATCAAGGTTTTGTCTTTAATTGGCTTTTTGGTCTTTAATTAATTGGCTATTTTATTTAATTGATTGGGGGTTTGGTCTTTAATTAATTGGGGGTTTTATCTTTAATTAATTGAGGTTTTGTCTTTAATTAATTGGCTTTTTTATCTTTAATTAATCAAGGTTTTGTCTTTAATTGGCTTTTTGGTCTTTAATTAATTGGCTATTTTATTTAATTGATTGGGGTTTTGGTCTTTAATTATTTAATTGGGGGTTTTATCTTTACTTAATTGGCATTTTTGTCTTTAATTAATTGCGGTTTTTATCTCTAATTAATCGGCTTTTTTGTCATTAATTAACCCTTTTTCATTGTGCTTTGAGCACCTGAGGTGGGGCCCAATCCCAGATGAGAAAATGAGGGAATTAATCCAATTTATCCGGCTCTACTTAATCCCGGTTTTCCTCAGGAAAAGTGGGAAGAAGCCCTTTCTCCCCCTCATTAATCACGGCACCCATTCCACACAAATTCCTTGCACTACAGTCTTTCCAGGAACTAAAAAAACATGGAAAACCCAAAAAAAATATTAAATACAGGAATTTTTTTTTTGGTCTGATTTGTTGGGATATTTAATCCCAAAAAAAATCTCGGAGCAAAGGAGGGACTGTTCCAAAAAAAACCGGCTCCTGTTTGTAGGATCTGACTCTCGGTTCCTCCCGTTCTTCTGGAATTCTTCGGTGCTCCTGGCGGGAGAGGGATGTTCCAGATCCTGACATTCCAGCCACACTTCCAGGAATTAAATTTGCCTTGGGAGAAATCCTTTTAGGATGCTCCCTTCCAGGAAGAAAGGGATAAAATTTGGGATTAAAATTGATAATCAGATTATTATAATTAATTATACGACGGATTTAATTTCAAATAATCCAAACTGTCTGTCCTATTTCCAGCAAAAAAGCCGGAAAAAACTTGGGCACCGCGTTCAGCCTGGATGAGAAATGGGGGTTCGGCAGAACTCCCTCATCCGTGGCTCTCTGGATTAAGGAATTTTTCGGGATTTCTCCAGTTCCTTGAACCAGGCCTCTCTGAGGGCCGAGAACTCCAGGAAAAAAGGGACAGGAGAATTCCCTCACGTGTTTCCCTGATGGGATTAAATGGCTCATTCCCAGAGGATTTGTCGTTCACAATCCTTTTCGGTGGGAATGATCCTTTGGTGCCTGAGCAGGGTTTGGGATCGGATCGGGAAGGTGGGGAAGGATCTACAGCTGTGGCCCCTTTTCCCATAAGGTTATTCCAAAGGACACTCAGCTCATCCCATAAAAAAAAACCTGGGATACCCAGCTCAGAGCTGAGGTGGCAGAGCCAGGTTCGTGCTTTGGAATCCAGTGCCGAATGTCCATGAATCCATGTGGAATCCATCCCTTCCCTCGGGCCGTGATGTGGCTCCCAGGGAACAGAGCGTTGCCGGCAGAATCCTCCAACAATCCCAAAAAAACCTAGGAAAAATCCAGACAAAACTGATGCTGATCCAGAGAGGAAGGTCTGGTATTCCCAAATTATCTGCCTATGCTTCCCAGAAAACCCAGGGATCATCGGCTTGCGAATCCCGGGATGAAGGACGTTGTGGTCGTGGCTGGGATTGCAGATGGATCCCCCGGGAGCCATGGAATTGTCATCAGGATCGGAATTTGTCACTGGGATTGTCCCTGCTCCTGTTCCTGGGAAAAACTCTGGATATTCCCGAGCCGGAGGCTGCAGATCTCCTTTATTCCTTCCGATGGTGGGTTTGATAATTCCAATTGCAGCTGGAGCCGGGATCAAAGGCCTGGCTTTGACCTCTCTGACAGGAAAACCTGGATCCCTAAAATTCCCTGGGAATCCTTGGCTGAGGACCTGGGCATGAGGTCCCTCCAGCCCACCCGAGGATATTCCTTAAGGATCCTCCCTGGATAACTCCAGCCGCACTGATTCCGCCAGAGGACTTCCAGAGGGTTGAAAACAAAGGATAATTTATATCCCGGTGGGGCCGGCAGCAAATTCCAGAGGCCTGGAGGTGGCGGAGGGAGCCGCCAGCTCGGAGTCTTAATTGCAATTAACCCCCGGCTCCGGCACTCAGCTCCCGGATTGCCGGAAAGTTATTGTTCCCGAGGGCTTCCACTGGGAAATATCGTCGGGAAATCCAATCCGGGAGTCTGGGCTGGAAAACTCTGGCTCTGCCCCACCCCCCCCCCCACCAGTGGGGCTCCGCTGCTGAATTCCATCATTTCTGTTCTGCCTGGGATTGGATTTGTCAGGGAAAACAGCCCCCGGCAGCTCTCCTGGCTTCCCATGGAATTCCAGTCTTCCCTGAGCTCCTGGCTTCCCTCTGTCCTGACAGTGTGGATCTGCACGGGTTTAATCCCACTGTGCTCCTTGTGCAGTGTCAGGGAAACCTGGAATGGTTTGGGTGGGAAGGGACCTTAAATCCCATCCAGTCCCACCCATCCATGGGCAGGGACAGCTCCCACCATCCCAGGCGGATCCAAGCCCCAGTGTCCAGCCTGGCCTNATCCAGGGGCAGCCACAGCTGCTCTGGGAATTCCAGCCCAGCCCCTCCCCACCCTCCCACACAGGAATTCCTTGCCAAGATCCCAGCCCAATCTCCCCTTTCCCAGTGGGAAGCCATTCCCTGTGTCCTGTCCCTCCAGGCCTTGTCCCCAGTCCCTCTCCAGCTCTCCTGGAGCCCCTTTAGGCCCTGCAAGGGGCTCGGAGCTCTCCCTGGAGCCTTCCCTTCTCCAGGGGAACATTCCCAGCTCTCCCAGCCTGGCTCCAGAGCAGAGGGGCTCCAGAATCCTGGAATGGTTTGGGATGGAAGGGACCTTAAATCCCATCCCATTCCACCCCATCCATGGGCAGGGACAGCTCCCGCTATCCCAGATTGCTCCAACCTGGCCTTGGACACTGCCAGGGATCCAGGGGCAGCCACAGCTGCTCTGGGAATTCCAGCCCAGCCCCTCCCCACCCTCCCAGCCGGGAATTCCTTCCCAAGATCCCATCCATCCCTGCCCTTTGGCAGTGGGAAGCCATTCCTTGTGTCCTGTCAAAATTCCCTCTCCATCCCATTGGTATCCCTCTCTGGAGGTGCCACCAACTTCCCAGCTTTGGAGTTACCTGAGCAGGTGAGCAGGACAATCCCAACCTTCCCAATGGCACCTGGAATCGCCTGACAGGAGCTCTGGCAGGTTTGCAACTCCCACAGGAATCGTCGCCGTATTCCAACCCCGGAAAGCCGCGGTTGCTCATTGAGAGCTGATTATTGGAAGCAGATTTATTAAGGATTAGTGAGGGGAATGTGGGAATGATAAAACCCCTCGCTAATCT
This sequence comes from Eulacestoma nigropectus, assembly GCA_013397775.1. Classification (NCBI taxonomy): domain Eukaryota; kingdom Metazoa; phylum Chordata; class Aves; order Passeriformes; genus Eulacestoma; species Eulacestoma nigropectus. The sequence continues at coordinate 16,273 of VZTE01000635.1, forward strand.
TTGGGATGGTTTTGATAATCCTCGAAAACCGGGAATGGCAGCCCAGGAAAATCCGTATCCGATAAATCCGGTTGGGGGGGGGGGAGGGTTTAATAGGGCAGTTATCATATTAATTATCAGCTGATTATCAGGAACACATTCCTTGAAAATTATCCCTGTCCCAGATCCTTATCTCTGCCCCTGCGGGATAAAACAAACACAGATGTTTTCCCAACCAACTCGGAGTAGATTTGAAAGGATATCTCGGTTTATTATCCCGGTTTTGTGTTTTTGTTTTGTTTTGTTTTTTTCAGGGAATGCCGCAGAGCGTCTCTGTTTGCTCCCCATTCCTGGCATATCCCGGAGGTTTTTCATTCCTGCCTCGCGTGGGCTCGGCCAGCACGGAATCAACAAAACAATCGGGATCATCGGAATCCTGGATGGGGTTTTTATGGCACCCCCCAGCCCCGGCTCTCCGGCTGTTCCGTAAACAAGGAAACCGGAGAGCACTAAAACATCCCTGGAAAAAAAAAAGCCAGGCAGAGTTCAAAACCAGCAGCATCCCAAGGAATTTAAGGAAAACAACCGCGCGTGCTTGGGATCAAAGTTTTCCAGGCCTCTCTGGGAGGCAAAACAAGGCAAAAATCCCTGTTTTTTGCCGCTCCAGCCGAGAGGCAGCGGGAGAGGAGGGAATTTCAGGCTGCACCGGAGGGAGCGTCTGCCTGGCTCCCTTGGGTCTGATCCCGATTTCCTGGAGCAAAGCCAAGGCTCTGGGAGGTGAGGATGAATCCAGGGAATCAGCGGGATTTTAACTGGGATGTGGTGGGGCTTCCTCGCTCCCGAATCCAGGCAGGGAGAGCATTGGGAATGGTGTGGCTATTCCAAAGAGGAGCCCAGTTCCTGGCTTCCCTGGCTTCCTCACGTTCCTGATCCACATCCCTTCCCGGATCCAGGACCTCTTCCCAATCCGCGCTTCACCCGAACTGGGAAGAGAATGAAAATCGGAGGTTCCGTCTTGATCCGGGCGTAATTCCCTGGCAGAGGATCCTGGTGGTTTGAAAAGGATGGGATGCACAAGGCGGAATATTTATTATTGTTATTATTATTATTATTATCATCATCATCATGAATATCATCCAAGTGTTATTCCAGCAGTGTTCCTTCTTCAGATTCCCTTCGGAAAACTGCCAGGAAATGCTCCCAAGATTTGGCCGTGGGGGTCCCCTTCGAGAGAGAGGGGATGGATCCATGGATCCATGCCTCGGATTTTGGGAATTGGACCCTCAGGAGCTTCCTGGAGGCTGGGATGGGATGTCAAGGAGGGACAACTCCACTATGGGACTGCTGGGAGGGACTTTGGACAAGGAAAGATCATGGAATTATGGAATCATGGAATGGCTTGGGATGGGAGGGACCTTAAATCCCATTCCTTCCCACCCCATCCCATCCCACTATCCCAGGCTGATCCAACCTGGCCTTGGACAACTCCAGGGATGGGGATCCCCAACCTCTCTTTTCCTTCCCTCTTTTCCATGTGCTCCGGGACAAGGAGCTGCTGGACTCCGATTCTGCCTCAATTCCCCCTTCCCACCCCCCTTTGGAATTATCCCATTCTCACTCCGGCATCTGCAGCATTCCTGTCCCCGGGCTCTTCCCAGGGATCTGCAGGGTGTGATTCCCACATTTCCTTAACTCCCAGACTGATCATGGAGAGACTGGGGATGGAAAGAACACCTCTGATGTCACCTCTGGGATCCCGCGGGAGCAATCCCGGATTTTTCCTTCCCTTTTTATTCTCTGCTGCTCTGCCCAGCTCCAACCAAACTCTTCCCAGAGCTTCCCGGGGGGATCCGTCGCATCCTTGTGTTTCTCGCCGTCAGGAAACGCTTCCTGACATTCAGTCGAAATTTTCCTTTTCCTTAAATTCATTCCGTTTCCACCCTTTCTCGGACAGACTCACCCTGGGCAGCCTCATCCTCCTCGGATTTCAGATCCTTCATGGATTTTGTCACTCCGAGTGAATTTAGGAATCTTGTTTTTTAAAAAAAGGATTTGTTTTGGGAAGCCCCATTCCCATATCCAGGGGCATCAGGCTCGTCCCTCGTCACAGCCCGGTGAGGACCCTTAAGGTCACGAGGTCCCCATTAAGGTCCTCATTCTCCCAAATTCCTGGAAACTCAAAATCCAAAGGCATTGGGTGTCCAGCGCAGAACAGAACAGGATTGTAGGAATATTTTATGGACTGACTCCAGTTTATGACCCTCACTGTGTTCCCAAATGCCTTTTCCAACCCTTCTGCCGTCCAACCTGGCCTTGGACGCTCCCAGGGATCCAGGGGCAGCCACAGCTGCTCTGGGAATTCCAGCCCAGCCCCTCCCCACCCTCCCACACGGGAATTCCTTGCCAAGATCCCAGCCCCATCTCCCCTTTCCCAGTGGGAAGCCATTCCCTGTGTCCTGTCCCTCCAGGCCTTGTCCCCAGTCCCTCTCCAGCTCTCCTGGAGCCCCTTTAGGCCCTGCAAGGGGCTCGGAGCTCTCCCTGGAGCCTTCCCTCCTCCAGGGGAACATTCCCAGCTCTCCCAGCCTGGCCCCAGAATCCTGGAATGGTTTTGGTAGGAAGGGACCCTAAATCCCATCCAATCCCGCCTCATCCATGTTCAGGGACACCTCCCACTATCCCAGGCTGCTCCAAGCCCCAGTGTCCAGCCTGGCCTCGGACACTTCCAGGGACGGTTCAAAATTCCACAAATTCCCCTGGATCCCCCCTTGCTCATTCCGGAGGCGAACCAGCTCTTGGAGCTGCGTGGTGGCAGATCTGCAGTGCCCAGGTTCTCCCGGATTTCTCCATGTGGGAATAAACAGAAATGACTCAAAGCTGGCTTTCCTTGGCCTGGCCTTGGGGTGAGGCTTGGAGGATGTTTTGAGCCGAGTTACAAAAACAAGCCGGGCTTAAGCAAGCCGAGGAAACCTGGCGGATACTTTGGAAAACCCCCAGGGATCCGGTTCCAGAGAAGTTTCTTCCACATTCGTGGAATTTGCGATCCCTTGTTTGCCGCCACGCGAGAAATGAATAACGGTGATCGTAAAAATAATCACGAATCGCTCCCGTTGTCCACCGAGCTTCCTGAATTTCTCTGAGAATTTCCAGGAAACTGGGCAATTCCAGGGGGGCTGAGTAACATCCACAACATCCCGTGGCGCCTCGTCCAAGGTCGGAAGTTGTTTCCAACAGCTCTTGGAAAGAGAAGGTTGGCGACAACAAATAAATTCGTTGCCACGGCCGACACTGAGGTTCCCATGTTTTTGACCAGGTGGGAATCGGGAACATGATCCTGGAGGGCTTTTCCAACCTTAATGATCCCGCAATTCCATGATTCTGTTAAACTGTAATTATCAGATTTCGTTTCCATTGGATTGTTGATCAGATTTTGCCGCAAACGGCTCCACAGATATCCCAAGGGGTGGTTTTTTCCTAGGATCTCTGATTAGCCTTGGACCAGGGATCTAAAGGAGGAAATTAAGGAAGATCTGGAATTCCCTTGCATGGAATGTGCCAATTAATTACAATTCATTGACTGAGAAATTTAGGGTCCGACACTGATCGGCATCCCAAGATTCCTGGTTTCCTAAAAGACCCTTTCTCCACAAGGATTTCTCCAGGTTTTTTCGTCATCCATGGATCCAGAGCTGTCGTTTCCAAGTGCAAACTGAACCTCTTGAGTCCTCAGGGCTTCTCCAAGTGCCGCTTTTCCCAAACTCTTCCATACGAATGGATGAAAAATCCATCTAAAAACCGCTCCCAGAGCAACGGATCCTTATCTCTATCCCCATCCCCATCCCTATCCATATCCCTATCCCTACCCTTATCCCTATCCCTATCCTTACCCTTATCCCTATCCCTATGGATCATCCAAGACTCAGGAGCAGGACCCACCTGATTTCAAGGTGTTTATGGTCCCCAGAGTGGAGAATCCCTAGAATTGAGGGATTGGCTCATGGAGAATCCTTAATATTGAGGGATTGGCTCTTGGAGTATCCTTAAAATTGAGGGATTGGCTCTTGGAGAATCCCTAGAATTGAGGGATTGGCTCTTGGAGTATCCCTAGAATTGAGGGATTGGCTCTTGGAATATCCCTAGAATTGAAGGATTGGCTCTTGGAATATCCCTAGAATTGAGGGATTGGCTCTTGGAATATCCCTAAAATTGAGGGATTGGCTCTTGGAGAATCCCTAGAATTGAGGGATTTGCTCTTGGAGAATCCTTAATATTGAGGGATTGGCTCTCGGGGTATCCCTAGAAATGAGGGATTGGCTCTCGGGGTATCCCCAAAATCGAGGGATTGGCTCTTGGAGAATCCCTAGAATTGAGGGGTTGCCTCCCAAAGTCCCGGTTCAACCAGCAGGGAGAATGAGAAGCTTCAAAATGGGATCCCAAAAACCAACTTAGGGACAAAGGATTCCCTTGGGATCAGCCTAAAAAGCCCACAAAGGGCAGGGAAAATTCCTAAACACCAGGAAAAATTTTTCCCTGTGAGGATGGGGAGGCCTTGGCACGGATTCCCAGAAAAACTTTTGTGCTGTATCCAGAGCACTGGGTGCCACATCCAGGTGGTCCTTGGATGCCTCCAGGGATGGGGACTCCACCATTCCCTGGGCAATTCCAATGCCTGACCACCCTTTCCATGGAAAAATTCCTCCTGATGTCCAACCTGAGCCTCCCCTGGCACAGCCTGGGGCCGTTCCCTCCTCTCTTGTTATCCTCTGGGAGCAGATCCCAACTCCCTCCCGGCTGGCCTCTCCCATCTGGGAATTTCAGAGAGGAAAAAATCCCCCTGGATCCTCCTTTTCTCCAGGCTGAGCCCCTTTCCCAGCTCCCTCAGGAATTCTCCAGCCCCTTCCCAGCTCCGTTCCCTTCCCTGGACACGCTCCAGCCCCTCCATGTCCTGCCCAGACCTGGACACGGAATTCCAGCTGTGACCTCAGCAGCGCCCGGCACACAAATTAATCTAATTTGCATTAAATGCTTTTAATTGGATGAAAATAAATAAACGAGATCCAGGGAAAAGGAGATTTTTCCTTTATACATCCAAGCCTTGATGGGATTTGTGTCCTATCTGCCTGCAATTCCCACATGGAAACGGAATTCCTCCGAATTCCCGGGATTCGCACCTTTTCCCTGTGTTAAAGTGGAGGGTCTTGAGCTTGTCCTTGCTGCCAGTGTGGGATTAAACCGGGATAACCGATGGTGAATCCGCTGCCAGGACGCTTCCAAATCCCTGGATTTCGCTGCCCTTCCAGGACCTCCCCTCCTGGATGTTGTTGCCCGTGTCCAGCTCAACAAAACCGTGACTCACGAGGGGAAAATCCCTCCTTTTTCCCAGGAGGCTCCTTCGGAGGCTGCCGCTCTGTCTGGCCATTGAGAGCCGTTTCCTGACCATTCCATGGAAAGTTTTCCTCGGCTCCTTTTCGGCTCGTTGCTCCCGGATAACGGTCTCGGGTTTATTAATAGGGTCGGGGCAGGGAAATCCCACCTGAGAGCAGCGGGAGTGAGCTGGAATCGGAGTGAGATCCTGCAGGGAGACCCCCTCCCTTCCTGCTGGATCAGGGGAAGAGTTTGGGACGCTGAGGGTCTCAGCACCTCTCCTAAAATCCAAGGAATACTTTGGAAAATGGAGGTGTTTGCTCCTTGCCTGCTGCTGGAGGGAGCCAAGGCTGTGCAGGGGTTTAGACTGGGAATGGAAAAATATCCGTAAAATAGAAATATCCGTAAAATAGATATATCCATAAAATATAAATATCCATCAAATACCTTCATCCCACAGGAGCTACTGGTGGGAAGAGGTTAAAATGGGGCGCTGATCCAAGGAAAAACACCGTGGTGAAGGCCGACTCCAAGAAATTGCAACGGTTTCCCAGAGAAGCTGTGGCTGCCCCTGGATCCCTGGAAGTGTCCGAGGCCAGGCTGGATATTGACCCTGGGATAGTGGGAGCTGTCCCTGAACATGGAATGAGAGGAGCTTTAAGATCCCTTCCCACCCAAACCATTCCAGGATTCTGGAGCCCCTCTGCTCTGGAGCCAGGCTGGGAGAGCTGGGAATGTTCCCCTGGAGAAGGGAAGGCTCCAGGGAGAGCTCCGAGCCCCTTGCAGGGCCTAAAGGGGCTCCAGGAGAGCTGGAGAGGGACTGGGGACAAGGCCTGGAGGGACAGGACACAGGGAATGGCTTCCCACAGGGAAAGGGGAGATTGGGCTGGGATCTTGGCAAGGAATTCCTGTGTGGGAGGGTGGGGAGGGGCTGGGCTGGAATTCCCAGAGCAGCTGTGGCTGCCCCTGGATCCCTGGCAGTGTCCAAGGCCAGGCTGGACACTGGGGCTTGGATCCCCCTGGGACAGCGGGAGGTGTCCCTGACCAGGGGATGGCCAGGATGATCTTTAATATCCTTGGAATCCCAGAATCCTTAAGGCTGGAAAAACCCTCTGGGATTAAATCCAACCATTCCCAGCACTGCCAAGGCTGCCACTACCCCATGTCCCCAAGTGCCGCATCCACATGGATTTTAAATCCCTCCAGGAATGGCGACACCACCACGTCCCTGGGCACTTCCAGTGCCTGACCACCCTTTCCTGGAAGGAATTTTCCCAATATCCACCCTGAGCCTCCCCTGGCACCACTTGAGGCCGTTCCCTCTCCTCCTGTCCCTGTTCCCTGGGAGCAGATCCCGTTTTCCCCTCACTGATGTTCTCCAGTGGTTTTTCCCCACTCCATGCTCCCATCCCGGGATGAATCCATGTGTTTTCCTTGCCCTCCCAGCTGTTTTGTTCCCACTCTCCCGCCCCACCAGTTCCTGCACCTTCCTCCCTTTCCCGTCCCTCGGCTGGGAGCCAGGATCCTTTTCCATGCAGAGCTCCAGATTCCTGGGCACGCTCATTCCCAAGTGAGGCTTTTATTTGGGAACCCTATGGCACTTCTGAGTTATCGGAATGATTTTCCTGGCATGGAACCCTTTCTCCTTTATCCCGGATCCTCTCGTGCCGCTGAGGACAAGAGAACTTTCCACGTAAAATTAGCAGCAAACATTCCCTATTTTTATTTCGTTTGGTCATTCCCGCGTCTCCAAACCCTTTCCAGATGATTCCATCATTCCCACCTTCCCGTTCGCGAAACTGAGGCACAGAAAAGGATTTATCGGATGCCCGACAATCCTCCTTGTCCTGTGCACTGTCTCCCTTCCCAAGTGGGTTCAACTCTGTACTCCATGGATGCAGATCCCGCTGGGATCCAGGGACAGCTGGAAGAGAGATCCCAAGGTTAATTGTTACGGTCTTGTCTAACTGTGGGAGTTGTTTTTACTCCCGGAAATTTCCTGGAGCATGGCTGGGATAAAGCCTGATCCACAAGGACTTTCTCTTCCCTGCTCCTAAATAACTGGAGTATTCCAGAGGTTCCTCCTAATGGGACGTCAGACAGATTTGGGAATCTTACCCCTGCTCATGGCAGAGGGTTTGGATTATGTGACCTCTGAAGTTCCCTTCCAACCCAAATTATTCCATGATTTTGTGACTAATGGATCAAAATAATTCAGGGATTTCTGTGCCAGGGCTCTCTCTCTTCCCCCGAGTTCCCAGGGAAGGACCGGGCTGCATCCACATCCCTATTTTTAGGCCATGGATTCATCCCACCGCAGCCAGTGCTTGCCTGGAATGCTTAAATTGGTGCTTGGCTCTCCCAGATTTTCCTGATGGATGGAGCAGGGATTGGCCATCTCCAGAAAACAATTTTGGGATTAAAAAAGCAGGGAGCATGCTGGGCTTTTGGAATCTCATCCATCACCTCGGAGTTTTTCCAGAAAAAAGCCACTTTGGATGCTGAGCTCCAGCCCAGTTTGATCCCCGTGCATCCCAATTTTGCGTTTTATTTGGGAAAAAAGACAAAGGGACGCTCCAACATTTCCCAAGGAGTCTGGGGGCACTTTCTGTCCCTGTGCACATTCCCAAGGGCCGGATCGCACTCTGGGGAATGCGCAGGAGGCCTGGCTCTCCCAGAATCAGGAAAACAGGGAGAAGAGTGCAGGAGCACACTCCGTGTGTGGCCTCCGGAGTCCTCTCCTCCAGGAAAACCGTGGCACGAAGTCCAAGCCCGGGGCTCAGCACCAGGAATCTGGGAGTTCTCCTTGACCGTGCTTTGGCCTGGGATGAGCAGCTCCCACGTGATTCCTTTCCATTTCCCCCATCCGCAAAAAAAACCCCAAAAAAAAGTCGGAAAAAAATCCTTCCCCCATCTGGAGGATTAAATGTTTAGGAGGGAATCCAAGCTCCGCTGAAAGCGGTGGCAAAGCTCCCAGCGTTTCACCGGGAAAAAATTTCCAAGTGCTAAGTGCTCCGCAGCTTTGAGAGGGAAATTTCGGAGGCTTTCGGCTACTGCCCAAAAATAGGAGAGGCCTGGACAAATCCATGGATCTGCTGCTATCTCGGAGCGATCTCCCTTCATCTCTCCTTTGAAAGCTGGACGTGGATTGGAACCAAAGCCACAGATCAGAACACTCCTGAATTTTGGGAATGTTTGAACTCCAGGCTGGATCCGCAGTGGGAAATGTGCTTTATCTCGATAACTCGGGGTAAACAAAATCCTCCAGCTGGAGATTTTGGGAGGCGGGGAGGGTCTGCATGGAAGTTTTCCAGTGGGAATCTTAAGCTCGGCTCATCCCTGCGTTCTCCTGTTTGGATCCTTATCTGTCCATCAACATCAGGGTGAAATGTGGGATGTCTGGAGGGAGAGAGGCAGGAAAATTCATGGACTATTGGGACTTCCTGAAAACGCAGCTGAGGGCGGGAAGCGCTGCCAGAGAAAGGCCTGGATTTGCTGGATGTGGTCTTTGTCCTCCCGCTGGGAATTTTTTCAGGATCAACAAATGACCACATTAAAGGTCAAGAGCCACTTAAACACTCTTCAGAATTGGATGGATTTTAATTAATCACCATCCCAAGCATTCCCTAATTTCCATCGTGTCCGTGGACAGAGAGTATCACCCAGTGGCAGATAAAATTCCTGCTGTTATCCTGGGAAAAAAAACCCAGTGACCGGCCTGGAGGTGGGAATGCCGGGACTTCAAATTCTCTTTCTCTGGCTGAACCAACATTTTTTTGAGCCTGTTTTTCTCAAAAGTGGGAACAGGCGAGAGGATAAGGAATGATCCATGAGCTTTCCTGCCTCCCATCCGTGCCCTTTGGCCCTCCCGAAACCTCCCTCACGCTCCTGGCCGTGCCCAGGGTGATGATTTATTGTGGAATTCCCAGGGCAGGGCAGGCCGGGGGATATTTTGGGAGCCAGGCCTGGCTGACAAGTCCTAACAAGGCCGAGCTTAGAGTGCACACATCAGCCGTGACTCAACAGGATGTGCTGGGCCTAAGCCAGGCCTAAGCCGCTGTCCCTGGCCTTAAGCCAGGCCTAGGCCGCTGTTCCTGGCCTTCTGAATCATTCATGGAAAAAAAAAAGAAGGGATTAAAAAAAGCCATCCCTCCGTCGCCAGCGTTTTCCATCTGTTTTTAACTTGGGAATGGCCTTTGGAAGGTAGGGGAGGTTTTTGTCGGGATTTAACTCCACAAACATCTTGGAATGCGCACGGCAGCGTGGCTGGCTCCGGGATTTGGGGGTTTGGCTACTGGGATGTTTTTTGGGAAGCAGGCGAGGAGAAAAGGCTCCATAAAAGCGGTGTGGATGTGGTGCAGGGGGAATTTTGGGACCTGGGAGGGCTCTGTCTCCAGGGAAAAAAGGTGTTTCCTCCCTCAGGAAAGCTTTCTACATTCCTCTCAGGAATGCAGGAGTCAAAGCAGGGCCGCTGCCGCTCCCGGGTTGTCACCAGCAGGAAAACACTTCGGGAATTTACCCTGTGCCAAGACGTGGCCTGGAGAGGTTGTGGCTGCTCCATCCCTGGAAGCGTCCAAGGATGGGCCTTGGAACAACCTGGGATGGCGAGTGGCATCCCTGTCCGTGGGAGAAGGGTCGGGATGGGATGATCCTTAAGGTCTCTTCCCACCCAAACCGTTCCACGATTCCGCGTTCTGCCCCGAGTGACTTCCTGAAACCCCCTACCCTCGCGGGGAATCTCTCCAGCTTTTCCCTGCCCGCATTCGGATATTCCCTGTGTCCGGCCTGACACTTTGCAGTGGAAAGGAATATTTCCCCGTGGATGAGCCTTTCCTTCGGAGCAGAGGAGATTCCTTGCGGGAAAAGAGCCGTTTATTGACGGGTGGATCGCACAGAATCCAAAGGCAAAGTTCAGCTCACGTTTTTACGGCAAAGCCCATCCAGACAAAGAGAAGGAAACTTCGGAATGATGATGTTATTCCACCTGGAATACCAGCCCTCCACAAAATCAGCTCCGCTCATTTTGAGCGGTTTTTCAGGAGAGGCCACTGAACCTGGGAAATCTGGGAGCCAAATTTGTGCCTCTCCTGGCCCAGGCAGCGAATCCGTAGCCAAGAAGTAAAAACCTGGATGGAAAAAGCAGGGAATATTTCAAGGAATCACACGCAGGGACTGTTTTTGAGGAAGATTCATTGCCTGGATGAATCTCAGCTGGAGGAGAACTCTGGATCTTTAGAGGGAGAAATGATGGATTAAAAATTGATCCCAAATCAAGAAATTCCTGCTGTTGTATAGGAAAATATTAGGAAAATATCCTTCCAGTGGAATGAAGTGGCTCAGGATTGGCTAATTCGTTGGAAGAAATTTATGGATAAACTGGAGACTTCCCTTGGAACACGAGCGGGATGATAAGAAAGATGAGTAAAACTCGGATGAATCCAAAGAAATGGCTGAAGGAAAAGCCAATGGAAGACTCGGAATATATCAGGAATTACATGGAGGAAGGAAATAATTGATGTCCAAAAGTTTTCCTAAGGAAATTTAGGTTGGAATTTAGGCTCACCTTCCTGAGGTTAAGAACGAAAAACCACTTTTCTGGGAGAAAAGTTGGAATCTCCATCGCTCCAGCCTTTAGGAGGATGCTGGATCTGCCAAAAATATCCAAGAGAAAATGGGAGCAGGGGACAGACTGGAAGATCTCCTAAAATTCCTTTGCACGGCTGAATCCAAGGAACAATCCCACGGAAACGGGCGCTCCCATGGAAGCCGAGTGCTGTCCCTGCCTCCCTGCCTGGGAGGAATTTTCCAAGCAAAAGTCACAGGAAGGCCAAGGTGTCCCTGGAGTTCGTTTTCCATTTCTGTTCATTTTGCAACCAAAACCTGGCACCCGCCAGGGGAATTTCCCTCTCCCTCTCCTTGGCTCGGGATGAGAAACATTTCTCCAAAATTTTTTCTTCTTCTTTCCCTGTTTTTTCTCCTTTTTTTTTTTTTTTGGGTTTTTTTTTTTTTTTTTATTTTTTCCCTTAAAGCGCCCT
>VZTE01000635.1:27702-38538 GCA_013397775.1 Eulacestoma nigropectus
TTTAATGCTTCCCTTGAGAGGCCACGGACAATCCGGGCCATGTTTCAGGGAGCTCCAGGAAATTGCTGGTGACTCAGGAGGATGCAGAACGTTTCAGCTCCTCGCTGCCACATTTTCCAGCCTCGGAGCCACGGGGTGCTGGAAATCCCGGGAAATTTTGGAGAGGATGGAAAGAAATGACAAATATCTGGTGAACTTCCGGCTGGCCTGGCACTAAAACCGGTCGTGGACAGGTCAAGGTGGGTGGAGCTTGCTCTGGACAACCAGATCCCGGTTGGATTTTCAGGAAAATATGGATGTAGAGTCTTCCTCGGATGGAGCCCTCCTTGGTTGCTCCGCTGTCTCTCGAGGAACAAAATATCCGAGATAATATCCAAGAGGAAGAAACCATCTCCCATTTCTGGAGGAAGCCGCTGGATCCCGAGAAAACCCAGTTGTTCCTCCGTTTCTCCATCTCCATGAGTCTCCACTGCCTTGGGAAAAGACTGGATTCAAAGGGGGTGACCGGAAATTCCAGGAGCAAGGAATATTTTATCCAGTGGACATTCCCGTTCTCAGGTGTTGGAAGACACCTCTGGAAGTTGGATGAGGGATCTGAGCTCCAAATGGAAATCTGGGAAGCGGATCCTGGACTGATCCACCTCGCCCCAAGCACATCCCAGGTATTCTGCTCCATGTCTTTGCTTCCCAGGTGGCCCTGGATTCCTGTGTGGATCAGGACCCAATCCCAGACATTGGATCAAGCCAGCCAGGAGGACCCTGGAATGCTGGGGGAGGCCGGGATGGGCACAGCTGGGATCCGAAGTTTTCCCGGCTGGGTGATTTAGAGGAGCAGATCCCAAGGTGAGGGTGCCAGCATGGGCTGAGCCCTCCGTGGGATGTGCCACCACCTCGGGACAATGTGGAAGTGTGGGAAACATGGAAAACTGGCAGGAATTCCAAAGCCTGGCACTTGGATATTCCCACCTCCTAACTGGACTTTTCCAGCAGGCAGGAATGAGCACGGCCTGTCCTGGCCACCAGTGTGTGACCTCGGAGTGACAGATTCCACCCAGGACACGCAGGGAGCTCCACGTCTCCCGTTTTCCTTCTTTTCCCGCCCTTCCTTCTTTTTTTTCTTTTTTTTTCCTTTATAATTAGAACTTGCTGCCTTTATGCCAATAAAAACCAGGAAAAAGTCAGGCTGTTCCCTGTAATTCCAAACCTGCCCAGGGTTGGAATTGTCCCAGTAGGGTCATGAACTCTTTTCCATACATCCCGGGGCCTCTATTTTTAACCTGGAGCTGGCACTGGGACATTTCCATCGCATTTCCAAGGGGAAAATCGGGAACAGAAAATCGCCTAAAACTTCAGTGCTGTCACACATCCCCAAGAAATCCAGGCCGAGCTGTGTTCCTCTGCCTGGAACAGGGAAAAGCAGGATGGGCTCTCCAGAGCATTTAAGAACCATGGAATGGGTTGGGTTGGGAGGGAACTGGAGATAATCCAGTTCCAACCCCATCCATGAGCAGGGACAGCTCCCACTATCCCAGGAGGATCCAAGCCCCAGTGTCCAGCCTGGCCTTGGACATTCCCAGGGATCCAGAGGCAGCCACAGCTGCTCTGGGAATTCCAGCCCAGCCCCTCCCCACCCTCCCACACAGGAATTCCTTCCCAAGATCCCAGCCCAATCTCCCCTTTCCCAGTGGGAAGCCATTCCCTGTGTCCTGTCCCTCCAGGCCTTGTCCCCAGTCCCTCTCCAGCTCTCCTGGAGCCCCTTTAGGCCCTGCAAGGGGCTCGGAGCTCTCCCTGGAGCCTTCCCTTCTCCAGGGGAACATTCCCAGCTCTCCCAGCCTGGCTTCAGAGCAGAGGGGCTCCAGCCCTGCAGCAGCTCCATGGATGGGGACTCCACCCCTGCCCTGGTCAGCTGTGCCAGGCCTGGAGATCCCTTTCCATGAAGGAATTTTCCCCGACATCCAACCTAAACGTCCCCTGGTCCAACCTGAGGCTGTTTCCTCTCATCCCGTCCCTGTCCCTCGGCCGAGTCCGTCCCACCTGGAACAATCCGAAAGTTGGGAGCCAAAGGGAGGAAAAGTTTGTAGCTTTTCCAGCTCCACGAAACTGGGGAATGTCATTCCCAAAACACTTTGACCCAAAGGCTCGTGTCCACAGGGGCTTCCCAAGATCCGTCGGGAGGGCTGAACTTCCATCCGTGTGTCCCACGAGGACAAAACCCACGTGCCAAGGCCATAAAAGCCGCCTTGGAGGCACATTCCTTTCCTTTCCGGCTCCACACCCAGCTTGACTCATCCCGATCCGTACCCATTCCCCCTTTTTCCTCCCGGAGCTGACTCCAAAGGCGGTTTTCTCGGCCAACATCTGGAGCTCGGTGGCCACATGAAGGCCGGGACCTGCTGGAGTCATCGTGTCCCAACATCTGGAGAGCCGCTTCGTCCAAGGTCAGAGTCCTGGAAGAGTTTTTATCCAGCAAAAAGTGCAGGAATCTCCCTTGGGAATGAGGGGTATCTATGAGAACTTTCCCGTCGCTCTGTTTTTCCCTGGATGAGCAAATCCGTGGAGCAGAAGTCGTGGCTGCTTCTTTGTTACAGGAGAAAATCGAAGGCACATAATGTGGAATAGTGGGAATATAAACTCATGGATTGGCTGGAATGTGGTTTGTTCCCTCAGCCCTTGAGCCATTGGGATGAGGGGGATGTGAGGAGGATGGAGAAGGAAAGGAGGGAGGGGCTTTTCCAGGAGATCTGTAGGAAAAAGTGTCCATGTGAAGGTTTTGATGGATGAAGAGATTTTCCTGCCTTGAAGAGCCAGTGATCCGAGGGAATATTATCCCAGAATCTCCCTGACCAGGGTTTAAATCTCCTCAGCCACGGAGCACAAACCCCCCATCCTTGCAAAGCTTCCCGAGGGAAGCAGCTGGATGAGATCCGTGTTTGGGAGCAGTTTAGGAAGCGGTGGCACTCCTGCTCTGTCCTTTCTTCTCATCCTGGAAAGGCTTTGATCCATGAATCCCTGGGTGTTTACGCCGGGAGCTGGACTCCAGTGATCCTCATGGATCCCTTCCGGCTCAGGATGTCCTGGGATTCCATGATTCCATGATTCCATGATTCCATGATTCCACAATTCCATGCTGATGGTGAGGGATGTGATCGAATTTCCTGTGCATGGCCAAGAAGCCGCGGGATACCCGAGGCACCCACACGGGAGCGGTTGGAGCAATGGAAGATTCCTGGGAATTCCGGGCTGCGGTGGAAAGGGCAGAGCAGCGGATTGAGCCAATTTGCGGGAATTCTTCTTTTCCGGGCAAGCGCGATGTGCTAATCCCAGTAATATTCCCGGAAAACTGCAACACCATCCGAGGGCACTTCCAGCTGCCGTTCCAGAGACCACCTTCCACAGTATTCCATGTGGGATTCCTGGCTTTGCCAGTGGCCCACAGTCGTGTCAACACCCCCCCGCCCTGTGACTCAGTTTACCATCACTAAACTCGGGACGTAAACCCAGGTGGGTTCTCCCTGTGCCACGGATTTGGGATATTTTGGGATTTGATGGTGGCGGCAGCCAGGACAGGGAAGTTCCTTCCACGGAAGCAGAAGGAAATTCCTTGCAGTGTCCGGAAGTAACACCTGCGGTGTCCTTTTTGTGCCACTTCCAGGGGAGAAATCCTGGGAATGTCCAACGGTTTGGATAGCAGGCTCAGGGAGAAGGAGCAGGGAAAGGTGGCAGCTTTCCCTTCTTTATTCCTGACCTCGGCTTTGCTCCGATGAGTCACCGGAGTGAGTCACGGGCAGTGCTTCATCCATGGCATTTTCCCCCCTTTCCCGGGATTTGTGCCACGAACTCCTCCAGGCTCCTTGGAACTGGCTTCGGTTTTGCTGAGAGGAGGGAAGGCTTTGTCCAAATTCCACCAGTTTTCAGGGTCCTGGGAGCTGTCTGAAGGGAATTCCGAGGCATCCCTGCTGTCCAAGTGCTTCCTTGCCCTCTCCCTCCACTTCCTTGTCCCTCAGATCTCCCACCCCGCGGATTTTGCTCCGATCCAGCCTGGACTTCTTGGTTTCCTTGGATCTCTCCGGGACACTTTGGACACAGGTTAGACAGGAGCAGGTGACGAGGGCTTCGGAGCTCATTCCCGGAGCCGCAGGAGGGGCAGCGCGGATGAAGGGCTGGAGTGACACAACCGGGATGGCATTCCAAATTCCAGGTTTCAAAGGGATTTGCGCCTTGTCTCATCCTTTAGGGAAGGGATTGTCCCTCTGTGCCGGGCACCGGTGAGGTCACACCTGGAATTCCGTGTCCAGGTCCGGGCCCCTCAATTCAGGAAGGCTCTGGAGGGGCTGGAGTGTGTCCAGGGAAGGGAACGGAGCTGGGATGGGGCCGGAGCACCAGGAGTGGCTGAGGGAGCTGGGGAAGGGGCTCAGCCTGGAGAGAAGCAGGATCCAGAGGGATCTTCTCCCTCTCTGAAATTCCCTGACAGGAGGGTGCAGCCAGCTGGGAATGGTCTCTTCTCCCAGCAATCCCTGGATTTATTTATCCGCTCCTGGAGCTGGAAATCTTTCCCTTGGAGCACGATCCTCGCTTTTGGTGAGGACTCTGCTCCAGGAATGGAAGCGCTGGGATTTTTTTTTTCCTTCAGGGCGCACAAGGACAAGACGCCTCGGAATCCCGGCTGTTTTCCGGAGCAGAGCAATATTCCCAACTTGATTCCCGATGCCAAGCTGGTCAGTGAAAGGACAGTGTGGAAAAGGCTTGGAAAACAAGAAGGGAAGAAAGGATTGGATTCCCAGACCTAGCTGGCTCCTGTCAGGACAGTGGGAGTTTTCCGTCTTTCCCAGGAAATACCAAAAATAAAATGCGCTCCTAAAAATGGTTGGCTGGGATTTGAACCTCTTGGGATCAAGGAAAATCCTGGATCCGCGTCTATTTTTCGGGATTAATGGAGTTATAAAGGGGATGTGTTGATTCCCCTCTCATTCCCGAAGTTTACGCTCACAAGGGGGAATGGCTTCCCAAGGGAGGGATAGATGGGATATTGGGAAGGAATCGTCCTGTCCCTGTTCCCTGGGAGTAAATCCTGGCATTTCCCAGCTCCTCCCTCCTGCCAGGGAATTGTGGAGCGCCAGAAATTCCCCCCCCTCCCCGAGCCTCCTTTGCCCCAGGCTGACCTGTGGAAACACTTCAACCATGGAAAAACCTCCGGAAAGCACGTCCTGGGATCCATTTCCCTTTGGATTGGGATCCCTCACCCGGAACAAGGCGAGTTTAATTGGTCTGGATTAACGAAAACCGGGATCAGCTCTGAGCACACCCAACAACCTGGGTCCTGGAAGGGCGAAGTTTAAGGAGAGAGAAAAGCACGGCCAGTGTGTGGTCAATCTAATTCCCAGCTTTATCCCAGATGTCCTGGTTTTCCGAGCCCTTGTGCTCCAGAATTCCTGGCTCTGGACCTCCCTCCTGCCAGCTGAGCCCCCGGATTGTTTTAGGATGACCCAAACCACCTCAGGAAGAGCTTTTTTTGTGGTTCTCCGGTCACTTTCCTTCTCTGGAGTTGCCTCAGCTTTGCTTCCCTTCCCATGACAAGTGTGGGATTCACTGCTCCGGTTGGGAAACGTCCCTGGCTGGGAGAGGAAACCCAGTCCAGCTCTTTTCCCAGTGGTTTGGGGCATGGATACCTTGGATCCAAGCCACGGGCTTGTTGAGCAACTCTGGGGGAGTGACAGAGACAAAATTGGCCGGAGAAATGAGGTTTCCCTGCCCTCCATGGAGGTCCTGTGGCCCAGCTGTGGGAGGGAAGCTGGAAATCTGGGATTTGTGGGATTCGGGAGGGGAAGGAGACTCATCCCGGAGCTGGCTGGTGCAGACTGGTCCATAACCGCCGTGGTCAGGCCCCACACTCGGGGCTGGGCTGACGGAATCTCCATCCCAGAATCCTTGGTCTGGGCATGACCTTGACTCATCCTTCGTGGTTTCCTGGAGGGACAGGGACAGCTCGGATCCGAGTGCCCGGAATTGTGACAGGGCTCCCACCAAGGAGCTTCCGCAGCCTTGTGGGTGTCGCGTGTCCTGGGAGAAGCTCCAAATTCAGGGAAAAAGCTGGGAAGTGGGAGGTGGGATGGGGAAATCCGGATGGGTCGGGTTGGAGGATTGGCTTGGGCAACGTGGAGCGTCCACACCCTGTGTCTGGTGCGGACCGGGAAGGAGTTCCTGGAATTCTTCCCTTGAAAAAGAAATCAGGAATAACTGTTCTCTTTCCAAAGGGAGCCTGGACAGTCATGGACCAGGGCTTTGGAATGATGCAGGAGGTAAACAGAAAATCATGGAATAGTTTGGGTGGGAAGGGATCTTCAAGATCATCTCTTCCACCCTGACGCCTCCCACTATCCCAGGTGGATCCAACCTGGCCTTGGCCACTCCCAGGGATCCAGGAACAGCCACAGCTTCTCTGGGAATTCCAGCCCAGCCCCTCCCCACCCTCCCACACAGGAATTCCTTGCCAAGATCCCAGCCCAATCTCCCCTTTCCCAGTGGGAAGCCATTCCCTGTGTCCTGTCCCTCCAGGCCTTGTCCCCAGTCCCTCTCCAGCTCTCCTGGAGCCCCTTTAGGCCCTGCAAGGGGCTCGGAGCTCTCCCTGGAGCCTTCCCTTCTCCAGGGGAACATTCCCATCTCATCCCCCAAGACACCATGGATTCATCACCAAAACCTGCTGGAACTTCCCGTTGCTTTTCCTTCTCATTCCCACGTGTTCCAAAAATCCGTATTTATTCTCTCCCATGATAAGAAAAACACTCCTGAGCAATAAAAACTGGGAATAACATCCCTGAAGGAGCTTCAGTTCTGCTCCCAAAAAAAAGTCTTCCTTCCAAACCCCTCCCATTTCCACGGATGGGAACAATGATCCCAGGTCAAGATTTCCAAAGCCGGACTTTTTTTTTGGAGTCAGAAATTCCAGTCCGAGGCAAGAACGAAGGAAAGAATTTTGTTTTCTTAACCCCGACAAAAAAGCGAATTTCCAAAAGCCGAAACTTCCCGGGAATTAGAAATCCTGAAATCTGGCTGGTATCGCTTCCGAGCCTGGTAGCTGCAGTTGTGCCAAAATTTGGGAATAAATAGGATTTTTCCAGGCTGACTCATCCTAAATAAAGGAGCCACTGTGTGCGAGCCAGAAGCGAGGAGATTTGCCCTTTCCTGATAAATTATTGAGGAATTCTACCTGGTAGGAGTTGGATTTTCCAGCCCTTTTTTCCGAAGTTCTCCGTCTTTTATTTCCACCTCCTAATGAGGTATTAATGAGCTGCTGGTGGTTTCTTTAATTAAGGGCAAAGCCATTAATGGGATGCGAAATCTTTACCGGGATCCAGGTTTTTCATAAAAGGAGGGACGTGTTAGAGGATAGATCATTCCTGAAAATTTCCAGCTTGGAGCAGTCATTCCAACGCCATCCTCGGGCCGTTTGTAGCCATGGGATGGTGTCGGAGTTAATTTATGTTAATTTATGCATGAAATTGGAGAAGCCTGGGTGGATTTTTTTTTGGATAATCAGCAGAAAATTCCACTTCTTTCCATAGTTTTGAGCCATTTTTCGTTTCATGAGGAATGGCTTGGGTAGAAAAGTGGATCATGGGAAAAGAGACATAGACTGAAATTCCTCACCCAGATTTATTCCCAAGTTTCACTGGGAATTGATTCCCAAGTTTCCACCCATTTCACCCTTTCACCCATGACAGAACCTTTCAGAACCCCTAAAATTCCCGATTTCCCATTTTTCCGGAGCATCACCAACAAGTTGGGAGCGCCATTAAAGGGTTCATCCACCAATGGAATTCTTTGAAAGCGCGGAATGGGAGAAATCCGCACTTGGAACCCAGTTTGAGTTTGGATCTGACTCCCGCCTCGGAGTCGGGAATGTGAGAGCAGAAATTCCAGGAACATATTCCAACCTGGATAATTCCACGGTTGGAACAAGCCTGCCTGGATGTGGCTAAAAATCCTGGTCACCCAAATATCCTGGAGCTCCATGGATATTCCCTGACAGCCACTCTGCCAGCTCCTTTTCCGACAGAAATTCCATGTACACAAATAAATGCCGATAATTAAGATGATTCCCGAAGGAGTAAGGGTGGGAAGTGCCAAAATCCCGAAGTTTTCTGCTTTATTCCTCGGCATGTTTGATATCCGGGAAGCTCCGATCCTCTCTCATTCCCAGAAAGGATTTTCACAAACGGGGATCCTGGAAAAATTCCATGAACTTTGTTGACAGACAGAGGGAAATAAAGATTTTTCCGTGCTTTTGGCTTGAAGTTGATTTTCCACCTTTTTAACCCACCCTTAACTCACCTTTCCCAGTTTTTCCAGATCCCCACCCTTAAACCCCTCCAGGCATGGAGCATCCACACCCCCTCTGGAAAACCTCATCCAAAGGGACTGAGCGAGGTCATTCCCTTCCTTTTTAGTTGATATTTGTAGTGATTCCCGAAAAAATTCCCAAACTAACCGGATTTTTCCCTGATTTCCATCTTTGGTGCCCTTGGCACAGAGACTGGAGCTGCTTTGCATTCCCGTTTTCCTCCTGGAACCAAACAGGGAATCACTGAGGCCTCGGCCTCTCTCTCCCTCGGTTTCCTCATGGAAAATCCGGCTTTAAATAACCGGATAATGCAGGGAATCATCCACTGCCAGTGGTTTCCTCTGGGTTTGGACCAAGAACTTCGGGATTCGGATCAATCCTGCTCATCCCAGAGGAAAATCCGCCGGCACCTGGGGCCGATCAGGCTACGTGAGGTTTTATTTTAGGGATGTTATCCTGATATTTTAAGGATTTCGTGTCTCTCCCTCTAAAAACCAGGAGTGGCACAGCTGACCTTTAGCAGGCTGTAAACTGATCCCTTTTCCCACTTTTCTCTTGGAGCCAAACGGCTGCGGGAGCCAAGGATGACCCAATCCCAGAAAAAAAACTGCGGCCTTTTAAACCCGACCTGTTGATAAGGAATTTCTGGGATGGGTGGATGGGAATAAAGGACGGACACGAGCCGGTGCTAAGCTCCAAAATTGGAATATAAACACAAAAAAAGGGGGGAAAATCCGCCTGGAGGAGCCACAGGGAAAAGGGTGGGATCCAACATCCATAAAAATGTGGTTTTCCAAGGGAGGCAGCTGAATATAAAAACCCTTTGGAGAACTATAAATTCCTAATAAATAGGATTGAACTACCGGAGGGAAATCAGGCTCGGGAAAAGAGGAGGGAAGTCAGGAATGAGCTGAGACCAGGATGCAGCTGTTTGGGATGTGGATTTCGGGTTATTCCAGAACTGGATTTGGGATCTGGATCAGGATTTGGGGAATGCTGTGAGAACTGGAGGTGTTCCCGTGGCTCCCGGAGGGAATCCCACGGATCCCAAGGGATAACCAGGAGTAATTTTCCTCGGAGGGGCATGAACCCACTGGAGCCTGGAATTCCACTGGGACCTGGAATAAGGATTTAGGACCGGTTCCAAATGAATTTTCCTACTTTTCCCAGTCCAGCTGGAATTCAGTTTGGGATTCTTCCAGTTCCTGTTTTAAGGATACACCGTGGCACCTCCGATTCTCCCAGTGATCCTGAACTTCGGGATTAAAGGAATTTATCAGCACAACAGACAAGGAACTTCCCAAATTCCAGGTTTTTCCGTATCCTAAATGAATTCCATATCCTGATTGAATTCCGGATCCATAATTCCTGCAGCCCATTTCTTTTTTCCCATTTTTTTTTCAATTATTTGGGTTGTTTTCCAGAGGTGGGAATAATTATTTGCCTTAAGGAGAGCCCCCACTTCCTGGAATCCCAGAATCCTGGGATGGTTTGGGTTGGAAAGGACCTTAAGGATCATCCCATTCCATGGGCACGGACACCTCCCGTTATCCCAGGTTGCTCCAACCTGGCCTTGGACACATCCAGTAAAATTTGTTGAAATTAGGAGGGAAAATTCTGTTTCCAGAGGGGCTGGAGGCTCCAGGGAGGACTGACATGGAAAAATGAGCTGGAATCAGTGGGATCTTCACTTTTAGGTGGCGCCTTTGGAATCCAGGCACCTTGGGAATCCTGCATTGGAATCCCAGAGTCGGGAATGACGATGGCAGGAGGGAGGATGGGCCCTCTCCATTGCTTTCCTTCCGAACACCAAAGCCAAGGAAAACTGAGCAGGGACGGGAATTGCAGGAATACCCATGGGAATTGCAGGAATATCCCTGGAAATCGCAGGAATGTCCACTGGAAAGGCTGAGGGGGAGGCGAGAGAGCAGCCAAGGAGCTGAGGGCAACCTCATCCCACTGCTGGAAAAGCACCCCCGGCAAGATCCTTCCCAAAATAGAAGTCTCAGCTTTTCTGGGATTGTCATGGTGAGATCCTGAACCTCGGGATGCTTGGAGCGCATCCCACACTTCCAGAGCATTCCAGGTCTGACCTGAGCTCTGGCATGGGAGTTTGAACTTCTCCAAACCTTTCCTGGCTTGGTTATTTTTTTGGAGAATTCCGGCTCCTGCCAGCGACTCCCAACCCAAACCCTTCCCTGTCCTTCCTGGTTGTGTGGGAATGCTGGGACTTACTTGGGAGGAAATCCCATGGATTTGAAATCTGGTTTTGTTCTCAAGTTCAGGAACACCCGAACAAACCCGGAATTATTTTCGGCCCAAGAATTCCCTGGAAATCACAACCAAATTTATCCGTTCCTTTAAAAACGGAGCCGTTTCATCCAGGATTTGATGGGAATATTTTCCAAGCTGGAAAACAGAAGTTCGCACCCCTCATGGGAGAGGTGCCCTTCCCTTCCCTTCCCTTCCCTTCCCTTCCCTTCCCTTCCCTTCCCTTC
>VZTE01000635.1:42668-82266 GCA_013397775.1 Eulacestoma nigropectus
AAAAAGGGAATTTAAATTCCAACTGGTCGAGGATGTCAAAGCGGCGGGAGCGGCTCCAAAGGCACTTTTTGGGGAGTTCGTCCAGAGGTCAAAGACGTTGGCAGCAGGACAAGGAAGAGGAAAAATCCTACCCAGGCCCTGCTGTGTCATCATCTTCCCACTTGGCCGGAGCGGGATGGGACCGGAGAGGGGCAGGAATGTGGCTTTCCAAAGCCTCGGGATAAAAAGCCGCCTCCGAGCCTTGGCTTTGGCCGCCGGCATTTTGGGGTGGCCCAGGAGGAGAGGGAATGGGAAGGGCAGCCAGGGAAAGTGGAAAGGGGACGTGGAGGGAATTCCGGACGGATGCAGCGGCTGCCGCTGTTCCAGGGGGACGTGGGGAGGCAGCATGGGATGGGAAAAGGGAAAAGCGGGAAAGAGGGAATATCAGGAGGGAGGAGATGGGTGACGAGGTGGAGGGGACACCTGGGAATGAGTCCCTGATAGGCAGGAAAACGTGAAGATCCAAGGAATTTCCATGCCTGATCCTCCACAGGGCAAAAACTGGGATGTTCCCAGTTTCCATCTGCTCGTCGATGGATTGAAGAGGTGCAGGTCAGCAAGGAGAGTGGATCCCTTTCCAAAGGGCAGAAAACATGGAGAGAATCTGGGAAAAGCCCATGGAAGGGTGGAGATTCTCACTTGAAAGAGGCATCCAGGAAATCACGGAATTGTGGAACAGTTGGGTTGGAAGGGACTTAAAATCCCATCTCATTCCGACCCTGACACCTTCCACTGGTCCAGGTGGAACCTGGCCTTGGACACCTCCAGCCTCAGGTCCTGATTAGTTCCATATCCAAGGAAAATATCCCGTTTGCGGAATCTTTCCAACTCCTTTTACCCCACATTGGTGGATGGCATCAGTTATTCCATGTTTATCCAGGATCAGGCATCGTCTTCGTGGATTATCCCCTCCTCAACCGGGAATTTAAACATGACCATCCTGCATTTAAAGGTTTGCTCCCAGTTTCTCCGTGTTTTTCCGTCCAGGTTTTTCCCGGTTGCCAGGACACCTGGCAGTTCCATCAGGAGACGTTTTCCTGTCTGACAACATTCCAGCTCCAGCAGGAGGACACCCTTTGGAATGCTCATCCTGTTTATCTTCCCCGGAACTGCTTGGAGAGGGGCTCCAAGCTTGGGTCTGGTAGGAATTGGGTAAAGCGGGATGAGTTTATTCGGGATAGCTGGAATTCCAGAAGGGCATTTCAGCCTGGACCGCTCCATCACCTTGGAATGGCAGGTGATCACATCATTCCTTTGATCCCAGCCTCCGTCCAGAATCTGGGAATGGCAGCTCATAATTTGGGGATAACAGGGATAACCAGCCACACTCCCTCCGTCACTCCTCCCTAAATCCACTCTCCTCATTAAGCACGGAAAAGTTCTTGGACTTCCCGCAAAACACGAGGGAAGCTCCGTGGATACTCTTGGATTTGTTCTGAAGGAGCAAGAAGAGAAAGTCCTGGAGTTTTGGAATTCTTCTGCCGGCTATTAATAATAATAATAATAATCCATTAATTACCGGGATTTATGGAGGGGTCACCCGGAGTCTGGGCCTGGCTCTGGGAGAGGCTCCCGTGTGGGTGTGAGAACCTCTGGAAAAGGCCTCTGGAAACAATGAAGGAGACAGGAATTACATTTTTTTTGGCAGAAAGGAGTCGACAGCTCCATCTTAAAAAAAAAAAAAGAAAAAAGGAAAAACTCCACCGAAATAGATCCGCGAAAAAAATAAATCCAAGGACATTTTTCTCTGGACTCCAAAAATAAACCATTGGAAGATCCAGAGTTTGCTTTTTTAAGTTTTTTTTTTTTTTTTCCTCCCCCATCCCTGGACATTCAAACATCCAAGTTCTGACAGTTTTCCTTAAAGAAAAGGTCCAGCTTTGTCCAAGCACTGACGGTAAAAAGCAGAGGGAAAAATGGGAGATTCCAGGCACTGGGAATGGGATCTGTGGCCTTTCATCCGGACATCATCACCTCAGCCAGCCCAGCTCAGCACAGTCTGGGGAGGTGGTCCCGGCTTGTGTTCCTTGGAAAAATCCCCCTGGAAAGACCTTCATGGAGTTATGGATGGAAGGGACCTTAAAGATCTTCTCATTCCATCTCCATGGACACCTCCCGCTATTCCGGGTGGACCCAAGCCCCAGTGTCCAGCCTGGCCTCGGACACTGCCAGGGATCCAGGGGCAGCCACAGCTGCTCTGGGAATTCCAGCCCAGCCCCTCCCCACCCTCCCACACAGGAATTCCTTCCCCAGATCCCAGCCCAATCTCCCCTTTCCCAGTGGGAAGCCATTCCCTGTGTCCTGTCCCTCCAGGCCTTGTCCCCAGGCCCTCTCCAGCTCTCCTGGAGCCCCTTTAGGCCCTGCAAGGGGCTCGGAGCTCTCCCTGGAGCCTTCCCTTCTCCAGGGGAACATTCCCAGCTCTCCCAGCCTGGCTCCAGAGCAGAGGGGCTCCGGAATCCTGGAATGGTTTTGGTGGGAAGGGACCTTAAATCCCATCCCATTCCACCCCATCCATGTTCAGGGACACCTCCCACTATCCCAGGTGGATCCAAGCCTCAATGTCCAACCTGGCCTGGGACACTTCCAGGGATCCAGGGACAGCCACAGCTTCTCTGGGAATTCCAGCCCAGCCCATCCCCACCCTCCCAGCCACGAATTCCTTCCCAATATCCCATCTATCCCTGCTCTCTGGCAGTGGGAAGCCATTCCCTGTGTCCTGTCACTCCAGGCCTTCGGAAATTGTCCCTCTCCCTCTTTTTTGTAGCTCCCTTCAGAGAAGATCTCCCTGCAGGAAAAAGCAGCTTCACTCCCATCCCATCCTGCAATTCCCTGTTGGGATGTCCCTGGAGCAGGAAGGGACATGGATTGAAGCGGTGGAGGTTGCTCCAGCAAATCCCAAAAGCAGGAACCAGCTGGAATTTCCGATCCCAAGTTAAAGCACACGCGAACGGCCCTTCAGTGGGGAGATGGGGATTTTAGGAACAGTCTCCTTTGGGCTCCAAAGTCTGGCTTAAAGGAAATTTAAGTTCTGAGTCCCAAACCTGGGCCTCTCCAGTCCTTTCGCGCTGCCGTAATCCAAGGATCAGCACAAGGATCCCGCTCTGGAGGATGTGGAAAAGACAAATGTATCGAGGACAGCGGGGGGCTGGAGATTGCAACGATTTGAGCCAAGGATCCGGGAGCAGGAATGGGAATAAAAGAAATCGGATAATAATTGAGGGGGAATTTTGCCAGCAGCGTTCCTTGGCAGGCTCCTGCCATTTGGGACGGCGGGGTTCCCCGCACCTTCCCAAATCCCGCGGGATTCGGAACAAGCCCTCTCCAGTCCTCTGGCTCTTCGCTGTTTCCTCCTGCTGCTCCCGGCAGCTTTCCCGATGGCTTGGAAATCTCCGGGCACGCATCGGAGCTTCTATATTTGCTCTCAGCCCCTGCCAAGATCAGCATTCCCACTCTATGGAAAAATATCCGTCAACCGGATGTAAAGGAATGGTGCGAGGAAGCAGAGCTGTGTCGAGGCAGCGCAAATACGTCGTAGGAAAAAGTTGGCATCTTTGATTTTTCCACCTGGCATTTTTTCCCCCCACCAGTTATCCAGGATAATGCTCGGGATCCTTGGAAGTCTCCTGATTTCAGCTCGAATTATTTCCACTGCTGGTGAGAGGGATGGGCCAACTTGGGATAGATCCGGGAGCATTCCAGGCAAACGTCTCGGGGTTCAGGTGCTTGTCTGGGCTTTTCCACTGGAGCCAAGCTCCAAGGACAGGAGTGGGTGGGGAAGGGATGTGGCATTCCCGGGATGGTGACAAGGTGGGGATCGGGCACAGGTTGGACTCGATGACCTTGGAGAGCTTTTCCAACCTCAGTGACTCTGAGATTCCGGGATTTTTCTCCTCCTGACCTAAGGCCGGACTCTGTGAAGTGCCCAGAACTGGAGCAACTCCAGGCACTGATGGAGCTGAAGGAATGGGAATGATCTCAGGGAATTCTTGAATCCCTCTGGCATCGTTCCACAGCTGCCGAGAGCAGAGCGTCAACGAGGGCGACGCGATTCCAAGAAGCTGGAAAAAGGTTTAAACTGGGATATTCATCCACATTCCTCTGCTCCGGCCCCTCCAAAATCAGCTCAGATTCCCTAAAAATCCTCAGGACAATGGTGACACATGGAAGTCAACGGGAGGGACACAAGGAGACGTGGTCGGAGTTTACCTGGAAGTGACACCCATTCCAAAGGGACAATGACAGTAAATTCCCCAGGTTTTGGGATCTCCCAGAGCTCACCGGGGCTTTAGGGTCATCATGGGGTGATTTGCAGTGGATCAGCCCCGGTGCAATCCCTGTCTTCACTTGGCATTCCCATGGGAAGTGTGAAGGACCGGGAATCCACATGTATCCCCATCCTTTCCTTGTTTAGACCCTCCCCTTCAGGAAAAGTCCCTTTTTCCCCAGTTCTCACCCCAAAATATCCGGGTAAATACACCCAGACACTCCGGCCACTTCCTTTGATCCCTGATTGATTCCTGCTGGGGGGTCACGGAGAGCTGGATACATCCAAGGCGCCAGAATTCAGATGGATGATTTGCATTTCAGGCTGGAAAAATTCCCCCGTTTCTGCTGGCAGCCTTGTGGAATTCCCAAGGCATCCAGGGCCCTTGATCCATGCTGTTATTCCCATCTGGGCTATGCGGAAATGGAAGAGACACCTCTGAGCCCGCAGTTATCCAAAAAAATATGGGATTAGTAGGGAAAGGCTGTTTTGTTCTCCAAGGGCCGCGTTCTTCCTTCTGCAGTAGGAGCGAGTCTCACGTCGGAAAGTTTTCCTTTGTTTTCTCCCATCCTTGTGTCCAACATCATAAACCGCCCATTTTTAAAAATTCCTCGGGGATTTTTCCGTTAGTTTTTGAACTGGTGCGATTCCCAGTTGGAGCTGTCGCTCGATCGTCTCCACAGGTTTTTTTCCAACACTGTCTGAGGAAGGATTGGGATTAAGCCAAGCAGGAAACACGGATGGGGTTTAACCCCTCTGCCGGTGCCGGAGAATGGGACATCCTAATGATAATTGGAATAATCATGGAATCATGGAATGGTTTGGTTGGGAAGGGAACTTAAATCCCATCCAGTTCCACCCCCTGGGATGAGCTGGGACACCTCCCACTATCCCAGGGTGCTCCAAGCCCCATCCAGCCTGGCCTGGGAAATTCCAGGGATGTGGCAGCCACAACCTCGCTGTCCCAGCCTTCTCCAAAGAATTCCACCCCAACATCTTATCCAAACCTTCCCTCCTCAGCTCCAGGCCATTCCCTTTGTCCTGTCATTCCATGCCACCCCTCTCCATCAAACAACCCCGGGTTTGGCCCCCTGGAAAAGCAGGAAAAGCACATGGAGGAGGTGAAGTGAGGATCTGGGAGAAGCAGCCGTGTTTGGGTAGGAAGAGAGGAATGAGGAGTCCCATTCCCTGAGCCAGCGGTCGGAGCCAACCATCCAAGCGGGAGCGCTGACCCGGAGCCGCCGTACGGAAGCTGTCCCTGAAAACCTGGCCCGGCTACTGAGGAAGTTCTTTCCTTTCTTTCTGGGAGAATCTAAATGGATGAAGAGATTCCAGATGGCCGGCGGCCACCTGCCGCCGGGATTAACAGTCCGGGCGGGATGCAAAGCCTTGGGAAGAGCGCTCCGCGATCGTTCCTGCGCGCACGGGAGCCAACGGAGCTTGGATGGGGCTAAATCCTCACCTTATTACCTTTCTGGGAATTCGGGAAGCATTACCCAGCATCCTCCTCGCCGCAGCTCTGCCTTGAAAAACAATCCGCTTTGGAGCTCCGTGTCCCCTCAAGTGCCTGTATTCCTAGGATTTCGCTTGGAACGGCAACATTTGGAATCCATTATCCAATCGTTAATTTCCTCCCCTTTCCCCCCCCTCAGCTTTTAATGCTGGATCCCGGAGCTCCGTGGTCCAAGCAGCTTCACTCCATCAGTTTTCCTGCAGGTCCATCATTTTTTCCTACTCCAGGAGCCTGGGTTTGCTTGAAGCACAGATCCAAAGGTGTGTCCTGGCTGGAAAGCGCCAGAACAAGAGCCGGCTCTCCCGGTTTTCCTACCCCAGGCTGGCCCCTGCCTCATCCAACCCCTCAGAATTCCTAAAAAAAGGTAGTACCTGAAGAGGAGAGTCTGGGGGGGGAAAAAAAATAAAAACTCTGGGAAAAAAAAGCCCTGCAAAGAAAACAAAGGAGATTTTCCCCTTTAAAAAGAGAAAGGAATTTTATTCCTGGAGTTTTGGGGAGAAGCCCAACCTGTGAGCTGAAGGTCAAGGATCATAAAATCTCGGAATCATGGAATGGGTTGAAAGGGAATTTAAAGATCGTCTCGTTCCACCCCCTGCCATGGGCAGGGACACCTCCCACTGTCCCAGGTGGGATCCAACCTGGCTGTGGACACTTCCAGGGATCCAGGGGCATCCATAGGTTCTCTGGGAAATCCATTCCAAGGCCTCCCCACCCTCAGAGGGAGGATTTTTTTCCCCAGTTTTTAATCTCAAGTTGTGTTCCCACAGGCTCTGGTGCTTGTCAGGATAAGGTGCTCAGAGTCAGATCGTCCCATCCCATCCCATCCCATCCCATCCCATCCCATCCCATCCCGTCCCATCCCATCCCGAGATTCCACAAGGTGAATAAACTCCAAATCTTTCAGGAAAATCCAAACGTACTTCCTCCATAAAATAAGGAGCTGGAATCTCCAGTTATCCAGGGGCGACATTTTCCCACAGTGGCTTTAAGGACAGAGCTTTTCCTCTAGGCCTGGATTAGGGGGCCAATCCAAACTTGGGATCACCAGAATTCCAGGAGTGAGGTCTCTGTGGATCGGTTGGGCCCGGGAATATGTTCAGACACCAAAATTGGGCCCTAAAAAGAGGGAACACGGAATCGTTAACTCCAAATGGCCCCGACTGTAGGGATTTTACGCTGCATGGATCCCATTCCTAGAGGAGAGACGGAAAAGATGGAACGGGGAGGAATGGTGGCCCAACTGGCAGCCAGCTGCCTGGGATTTTCTGGAACATCTAACAATTCCGCGTCAATGCCGTGGTGGGTTTGAAGACAATGCAGGAGCCAAATCCCTTCCCAGGTGGAACAAAGAGGAGAAAAGAGGGGTTTCGGGAAAATATTCCCATCTAAATTAATCCAGAGTTGCAGACCAGGTACCGTAGGAATTTGGTTGAATCCCATCCATGGTCTGCTGAAATACTGGGACCGTTTTCCCCTGTTTGAAAGTTCCAAGGATTTTGCCACGGCAGCCCTTGAAGGTTTAACTGGGCTGCAAATCTTGGCCTGAATTTTGGGAGACGCTGGCTTGTGCATTTTGAGGAACAGGAAGCAAATGCGCCAGGGATTAATGGGGAAAAAAATGGGATTGTGGGATGCAGGAGACTCGAGGGATCTCCTTGGGTTTTCCACAGGGTCCCTGCAAAGCCTTTGGTTGGATCTTTCCTCGTGCAGGACATCCGTGGAAAGTATCCTTCGTCTTCTTGTATTTCCCTGCGGGGAAAAAAAGGTGGGAAAAGATTTGTGGATCCTTTTCCTCTTCGTTGATCTGGACTACAAAATCCTGGAGATTTTCTGGCTTGGGGGAGATGAAGGGGAAGAAGTTCCATGGAATTCTGGGTCCCTGGGTTGTGGAGAACCACAGGGTGGGAGAGACAGGTTGGAAGTTTGAAAGGGAAGACACCAAAACCGAGGGAATTTTCCATTTCCAAGTAAGGGAAGACCCCAGAACCGAGAAACATTTCCATTTTCAAGATCAACAAAAAACCTCCTCGGGACCTGGAATATTTGTCACACACGCACAGAAAATCCCTAAATTAATGATTTTCCTCCTCGATCTGGACTACAAAATCCTGGAGATTTTCTGGCTGGGGGGGATGAACAGGAAGAAGTTCCATGGAATTCTGGGTCCCTGGTTCGTGAGGAACCACAGGGTGGGAGAGACAGGTTGGAAGTTTGAAAGGGAAGACACCAAAACCGAGGGAATTTTCCATTTCCAAGAAAGGGAAGACCCCGGAAGTGAGAAACTTTCCCATTTTCAAGGTCTAAAAAAATTCTTCTGTACTTGGAATATTTCTCACACACACACAGAATTCCTGAGCAAAGGAACAACAGCTACGATATCTGGGAATGATGGGATGAAATCTCTCTCCAGGTGAACGAAAGGCTCAGGAGCAGAGCCACGTTTTGCTGCTGCAGCTGCAGCGTAACCGAATCTTGACGTTTTAGGGCCAGTGGAAATCAAGCTTCAAGTTAAGCTTCCAATTCAACGGAATTCCTGGCAGAATTCCACGCGAGAGGTCACGGAATCGAGGATTGATGTAGTGCTGTCGGGAGGGAAAGGGCACGGCCGAATTTAAATCATATTTAGATTAAAAAGCCGGAGCATCAAAAATATTTTCCTTTGAGCTTTGCAGCGCAATTAAGAACAGTTTAAGCTTTCAGTCCTGGTGGCTTTCACTCAGGCCTGTGGTTAACCAGAGGCTGGAGATGAATTCCCATTCCCTTGGCCTGGGAATGCCATCTCTGTTTGGGATGGAGAATTATCCCTTCCTCCGAACAGCCCCCTTATCTTCCAATCTGCGAATCGCAGGGGCTCCCACAGAAGGAAATCTTTTATTAAGCTTTTTGTTTTCCTTTGCTGCAGGCAGCAGACTAAATAAACTCCGGCCTAGGCTTTGCGCGGTGTCTCTCCGTAGGCCGCATCCAAGAAACACAGACAATGCCGGCTTGCAGGAATGAAGGAATTTTAACAAAAACAACCCAGTTCCCCCCCTCCTTGTCAACTCCTTCGGCTGGATTGTCCTGAAGAATTTATTTCATTACTCTAAGTGCTGTTGACTTAGTGTTGGTTTCAGCACTTGGATTCTTGGATAGCCTGAATAAAATCCCGTTTTCCAAGATAAATATATTATGCAAAGGATGACCTTCGTGCCTGCGCTGCTCCGGCTGCTGACTCCGGCTGCTTCCGAGGGGCTCTCGGATTTTCGGAGCCGCGGAGCTGGGTTTTGGGCCGGGTGGGTGAAAGCTCCGCAAACAACAGAGAGAGGGGGGATAATGAAAATAGGAAAGATGGAGCCCATTCCCGGTGGAGGCAGAGACAGGGAAATGCCAGCTGGGATGGAGTGGAAGCGCTGCTTCCGTGGGTATCCGAGGCTCCGAGGGTTTTTTCCCTCTTAAAGGAAGTTTTTTGGGCAGAAATAAGTCCCTGCCCTGCTGATTCCCTCAAAATGGAGCAGTTCTGGCTTCCGGGGAGGTGGGAATTTCCGAGGGGATTATCCATCCCTCCGAGGACAGAGGGAAAAGGGGGATTTGAATTTTCTGGATGCAGAGAAAGGAGAAAAAGGACCTGGCCTTGATGGGACCAGGGAGAACATTGGATTGAGTGTCCTCACCTCCCTGGAATTGCCTTTCCCAGCTGGAATCGCTGAATGTTCCGATCATCGGACATCGCAGGGCCACAAAGAGCTCTGCTCTGCCCCTCACGACATCGTAAATTCAGGAAATCTCTGGATAATCCAGGTTGGAAAAGCCCTCCAAGCCCAACCAGTCCAACCATTCCCCAGCGCTGCCGAGGCCACCACTGATCCACGTCCCCAAGTGCCACATCCACGTGGACTTTAATCCCTCCAGGAATGGGGACTCCACCCCTGGGAAGCTTCTTCCAGGCCTAGACAACCCTTTCCAGGGCAAAATTTTCCCAAATGTCCGACCAAAACCTCCCCTGGCACATTTGAGGCTGTTTCCTCTTGTCCTAAATGACAAAAACTCTTCCTTATATCGGAGAAGTCTGTGGGGTTTTTTTAGGAAAAGCTCCCCTTGCCTGATACAAACCGCTGCCTCTCCCTGATTAGTTTCCAATTTCCTTCATCGCGGGATTCCAGCCGATTTCTCCTTGATCCTAAGAACTCCCAAACAATCCGGTGTCGGCTTCTGTCATCAGATCCCGACTATTCCAGGCGAACTCCAGGAGCTTCGGTTTCTCCTAATGAGCCTGAGGCTTAACGAGCCTCTAACTTGATATTCCCGTTAAATGAAAGAAGATGGCGAGGAGATGGAGGACAAGCAGGAAAACACCAGGAATGCTTCCCAGTCCGGCGTGGTTAAAAGGAGGAGCCGAAATCCTGGAATTTTTTAGCTTCGAGTGACCGCTTTTGATCCGAAAAGTAGCTGAGGGACGTGACTCCAACTTTCCCGAATCCATGTGAGGAGGTCCAGGCCTGGAAAATGACCCATTGGAGCAGCTTTTCCTTCTCCTTGTCTTCCCATCCCTCATCCTTTGTGACTCACAGCTTCCACCCATCCCAACAAACGGCCTTTCCTCATCTCTCCTTGCCCTTTCAATCCCAATTTTCCCAATTTTCCCCAATTTCCCAGAAAACAGAAACTCTTGCTCAATTGAGCTCAGCTTCTGGGTCTTCGGCTCATTCGATCCAGCACAATTTTAGGAAGGAACAGGCACGGGAAGGGAAGAGGATGATGGGATCCAAGAAAAGAATCGTGTCCAGTAAAAATTACAGGAAAAAGAAGCGTGGGAAGGCAGAACATGAATCAGATTTTGGCCCGGGAAGCAGCTTCCAGCTCCTTTTTCTTCAGGAAAGAGAGAATTTGGGTAGCTGGGAGCGGCCACCGGAATTTTAGTTCACGTCTTCCCGAAAAGAAGACCCTCAGATGAATCCTGGCGAACAAATTTAGCCCAAACAGAGGAGAGGATTTTCTATGGAATCACTGACCACACCTTCCGGAAAACTGAATTCATGCGGAGCCGTTTCCCACCCTAAAATCCCACCTGGAAAATGCTCCTTTGCTTAATTCCACTTTCTGGAAAATTCAATTTGTGCAGAGCCAGCTCCCACCCTAAAATCCCACCCGGAAAATGTTCCTTTGCTGAATTCCCCTGAAATCCGAGCAGTAAAGGTGGGGAATTTTTAGGGAAAGTTTTTCAAGGATGGGTTGGTGTCATTCTAGCTTGGAAGAGGTTCCGGCTTTTTTGGACTCCTCACCTGCTTGGTTCTGCTCTCTCGGGTCCTACCAGCTACCGGGTGTAACTACTCCGGGTGTAACTCACGGCTGTAGCTACAACCACTTCGGGATGTTGGGAGAGGAAAACTCAGAGCAGAAAGGCCCCAAAAAACCATTTCACGTCCTGACAGCAAAAAAAAGCAACGGAACTGGCTCTGGAAAAGCAGGAAAAATCATGTGGTTGACAAGAACAACACATTGCTCCGTCCAAGAGCAGCGTTCATGGTATTCCAGCATGGATCCCGGATGATCCTGGACTTTGGTGGGGTCTCATGCTCCAAAGTTTGGCAGATCCTTGGTGCTGGTCCAAAATTAATCCAGTGTGAGGAGGAACAGCTGGAGCAGCCCTGGGAGAAGGATTTGGGATGTTGTGGATGAGGCTGGAATGGCCCAGCCCAGACCCCTCCATGCCCTGGACTGATCCCATGGTTTGGGCAGCGGGTAAGGTGGGAATTCTGCCCCTGGGCCCCCTCAGGTGAGACCCCACCTGCAGAGCTGCCCCAGCCCTGGGGCCAAGAGCAGAAGGACGTGGAGCTGCTGGAGAGAGTCCAGAGGAGGCCCCGGAGCTGCTGCAGGGCTGGAGCCCCTCTGCTCTGGAGCCGGGCTGGGAGAGCTGGGAATGTTCCCCTGGAGAAGGGAAGGCTCCAGGGAGAGCTCCGAGCCCCTTGCAGGGCCTAAAGGGGCTCCAGGAGAGCTGGAGAGGGACTGGGGACAAGGCCTGGAGAGACAGGACACAGGGAATGGCTTCCCACTGGGAAAGGGGAGATTGGGCTGGGATCTTGGCAAGGAATTCCTGGCTGGGCTGGAATTCCCAGAGCAGCTGTGGCTGCCCCTGGATCTCTGGGAGTGTCCAAGGCCAGGCTGGACATTGGGGCTCGGATCCTCCTGGGACAGTGGGAGATGTCCCTGCCCATGGCAGGGGGTGGAAAAACGATCTTTAAGGTCCCTTCCCAACCCAACCCATTCCATGATTCCGTGAGTATTTCCCACGGATGAGGCAGGCCTGGCTGTCGTGCAGTTGCTCGCCCATCACCCCTGGTCACGGCAAATTTCCTTCCCTCGGTAGTGCTGATGCATTTTCTCCTCTTTACATTACAAATTCGATCCCTTCAACCCCAAATTTCCCCTCCTTGGAGCAGGCTATGGAATTCCATCCTGGGAATATTCGAATATTCCGGATGTGACTCCTGTGACACATCCAGGCCTCATTCCTGCCTGGATAATTATTCCTTCCACCCCAAATCTTGGGTGTATTTCCTGAGCTGAGCGAAATGTGCAGGTGCAGATGTTCCAAACAGCCATTCCCAAAGCTCTTTACCTCCGTGTCCATTCCAAGGCAGAGGTTTTTTTGGGATTGCCGTGCAGGAATAACCAAGACATTCCAAAAATACCAACACCTTTTAGGCACTTTCACTTCCAAATTCCCAATTCCCTTCAATTTTAAAACTTCATCTCAAACACTCGAGAAAAATTCAGGCCTTTTCTGCAGAGTTCTGCTTCCCAAAATGACAAATCCAAATCCCTGGAAACTCCGGAATATATTGATTAATATGGATACGAGATGGCCAAAACCAGGAAACTTAAAAATGGCCAATTTGAGAAGATCAGGACTGGTTTTTAGGCGTTTTCCTGTTAAAAAGGAGCTTTTTTTCTGCTGGAATTGTCATCCTGTGGGATGTCGAATCCAAACTGCATCCATTTGTCATTCCAGCCTTGTGGCACTTGGTTTTCCTCCGGAGAGCGACAAACGAACGCTGTTATGAACGGGATTTTTCCCACACGGATCCCTCAGCCATTTCCAGACTTTTTTCCACAAAATACTTTGAAAATCCCGAAATAATTTGCCCCCAAGCAGGAGAAAAGAAGGAAAAATCAGTCCTGCCTGAATCATCCATGAATACGACCAGGTGTCCAAACAGGTGGGAACGGAGAAATTCCGCTCTCCGGCACGGAATGAACCAGACAAGAAAGATTCATGGAGCTTTTGTTCCACTTCCCGCTTGGATCTGCCCTTGCGCGGAGACTTCTGGATTAGGATTTAATGGGGAGCCCTTAAAGCCACCAAAGGAGACGCTGGAGGGAATCCCAGCTCCGTCGGTTGTGCTGCCAAAGGCACCAGAGGTCTGGAATGACATCAACCTCCCCCTGTGGGATTTGCATCCATGGCTCCTTGGCTTCGTGGCTCCCAGGAGTCCGGAGGGTTCTCAGAGACTCGCTGGAATCAGGGACGGAAAAGCCCCATCCCGCTGGGTCGCTCGGTCCACCCGCTGACCCCG
Source organism: Eulacestoma nigropectus (assembly GCA_013397775.1). NCBI lineage: Eukaryota > Metazoa > Chordata > Aves > Passeriformes > Eulacestoma > Eulacestoma nigropectus. The sequence goes on from VZTE01000635.1 coordinate 56,038, forward strand.
GGATTTTCCGGATTCCGCGGCGCCCAGGGCTTTGTCCTGTCCCTCAAGCCAAGAGGCTTCCACCCTTCCGCCACTCCCACCGGGACACCATTCCAAAGCTCCACACATTCCCTTACAAATATTTTCCTGAGGGCGCATCCAACTTTTTTTTTTTTCCCCACTTCGTTTCGTCTCGGGACCCTCCTCCTCGGAAATCCCTCCCCTCCCGCCTCCGTGGGTTTGGGATTGAGGGTGCCTTCGGATGTGTGGATGTCTATGTATGGTTTGATCCCATTCCTCGTTATCCATGGCCTTGGAGCAGGCAGAGGGTGGGGAGGGACTTCCTTCCCTACAAATCCCTTCCGAGGCTTGGCCACAGTTGTTGGAAGCAGTGAAGGGCTCTTTGGGAATGGTATTCCCGGGAGTGGGATGTTTTCCTAAAGAAATCATATGGAAAGGACCCCAGGGCCGTTCCCCTCTGTCCGGCAAAGTCCTGTGGCCATACAGGGAATAAAATCCTGGATGTGGAAGGAATAAACTCACACTGTGTTGGCTTGGAGCAATCGGAATTTATCAGAAATCCTGGAATGTTTTGGGTTGGAAGGGACCTTACGTCCCATCCCATTCCACAGTTTCCATGGGCAGGGACACCTCCCACTATCCCAGGTGGATCCAAGCCCCATCCAACCTGGATTTGGACACTTCCAGGGATGGGAGATCACCAACCTCCCTGGGCAGTTTAAATTTAATTTTAATTCAATTTAATTTAATTTAAGTGCTTTAATTCTCCTACAAGCTTCTCCTTTTCCTTCGGTTCCTCATTTTCTTGTGGAAAACCAATGAGGATTGGGATGACCTCGACTCCTCTTCCCACCAGGCTCTGCGGGAATGCTGCTGTCTGGATATGCTGGGACGAAGAAACCTCCCAACTCCTCAACATCCCGCTTTTCCAGCGGCTTCTCGGGAGGGCCAAACTTCCCCTCGCAAATCTGGGAGAGGACGGATCTGTCGGAAAACGTTATCGGTGGAAATACCGGGAGCCATCCGAGATATGCGGACGCCTAATTTCCAAGCATTTCCTTGCGAGCTGAGCAACCGAATTCCTTTGGCGTCTTCGGGAGCGATCTGAGCTCCGGAATGCGAAACTGCTCTCCAAGAAAGACTCGGGACACGGAGCTGGGGCTTTCAGGCTGGGGCAGGGGAGTGGGGAACAGCCTGACACGGCTGTTTTCTTTTCCAACAACAGCCGTCTCCCGCAGGTTTGGGATAAAGCCGGGGAATCCTGGGGTGCCGAGGGCCCGCGTGGAGCCCTGGCCCGGGAATTTTCTTGCTGGGAGCGTGAGTGGGCTGGAAGAAAAATACACAAGTGCTCCGGAGGAGTAAACGCTAAACAATCCTTAAAAAAACACCCCGGCCGCGGCCGTCCTCGCGCTTCCCGAGGCCAGGCCACCGCAGGGAGCGGGATGAGAAGGATCCCGCGGCGACTCCGGCCGGAGAAGGCAGCAGTGACACGGCTTAGCAGGGAGAAGGAACTTGAGGAATGGGCGAAAGCTGTGAGGGGTGCATCCATGGAAAGGGAATGCGCTGCTCCGGCCAAGTTCGCTGCCAGGGCTGCCTGCTCGGCTTCCAACGAAATCTCTCCCGCTCGGAGAACAAGGATTTGTCTTTTTAATGGAATTTTGTCCCCCCCCCCAGCTTTTTTGACCTCCTGAATTTCCCCCCTGCAGCCGGAGCGTCTCCGGCGTTGCTCTGGGTGCTGCCTGTGTCCTACCTGATCCATGGTTTACCTTGTGGGGCTGCCGGCTGCTTGGAGGGTTGGGAATGTTTATTCCAGAGGATGGGATGTGATGTCCGAACCCTGGATACTGTTCGGGAATATTTTCCCGCCTGGTTGCTGCCACCCACATTTACCAGGATCAAAGACAACCTTCATCACCCTCTCTGTGTCCCAAATCCCCCTTTTCCTTGGGAGCTCTGCTTATTCCCGAGGTTTTTCCCTTCACCATCCCCTTCCCGTGGCTGAGCCACTGCTGTGCCCATGGGAAATTCCCAGAATTTCCCATCCTTGCCCTCTCTGGGATCTGGTTTTCCAGCCTCATGAGCTCATGAGCTGAACCATCACTTTAGAGGAAAAAGAGGGATGAGATGGAGAAAGAAATCCGGGAGCAGAGTTGGAGATGCCGATCCTCACCATCCCTGCTGGAATTCTTTGGGTTGGGGAGGAGCTTAAATCCCATCCCATTCCAACCCCATTCCATGGGCAGGGACACCCCCCACTATCCCAGGCTGCTCCAAGCCCCGTCCAACCTGGCCTTGGATAATTCCAGCCACAACTTCCCTGTATTCCCAGCTAAGGAGCCCTCTCTTCTTCATGGGATGGTTATTCCAGAGGGTGGCATTCCTGATTTCCAGGAAGATTTCCTGGATGCTCAACCTCTGTTTCCAGGCTCCAGCTTTAGGTTCACTCCCGAATCCTTTCCCTTTGTACTCCCCCGATTATTACACCGGAGTCACAGCTCTCGCTTCCACAACGGGAATTCCCAGGATTCCCATTCTTTCGGCTGTCGGAAGGTCTGGCTCAACTCTCCCTTCTCCCAGATCTCCTGCTCTCACCCCAATTCCTCAGATTTGGAAATCCAGTTTTCTCCCTGGTAACTCTCCTATTCCAAGCCCACTTCTTATCCAATTTTCCACATATTTCCCTACTTCTTCCCTACCAGGAGCTACTTTCACAGGTTAATTCCCAATTTTTCAAACGTATTTCCTTCATTTTTTTCCCCCCATCCTTGTTTTTGTTTGCCTCCTTTTCTTGCTGATGGAATGCTGTGAGGAATTCCAGCTCTCCCAGTGGCCTGTCCCTCCTTTTCTCCCGAAACGTTGTTCCAAGCACGTTTTTAAGCTGCTTATCCCTGAATTCCAACTCAGGCCGGAATCTTTTCCCTCGGAGCGTTCTTATTTGTTGCTTCCCACCTGGAGTTTCCCACCTCGCTTTTCCTCCCTTACCCTTACCCTGGAATTACCTCTGGGTGCCCTCTCAGCTCCCTCGCCCTCAGGAAAATCGCTCCCAGTGCCCCTCCGGAATAGATTTTCCTGGTGTTTTCCCGCATCTTCATCCCCCTCCCAGCCCTTCCCTTGCCAGAATTCCTCCCATGCCGAACTCCTTTCTCCCAGTTAATTATCCCTTTATCCCGTGAGCCTACTACCCTGGAATCCCGCCAGGCTGCCTGATACTCCTTTTGTTTGATTTGGGGTCTTTTTTTGCATCCATGACTTTTTTTATTCCACACTTTTCCTCGCTGCTTTCTTCTCCCTCCTCTCACCTTCTGTTTTAACAATGCCGCTGGATCATGTTCTCCCGACTGGAATTTTTCCAAAAGGCCGGAATTAAAGCAGAAACGTTCCAGTGGCTGATTTTCCATCCTTTTTTTTTTTTTTTTATCCCCAAGGAGAGGTGAAGTCTGGTCAGTTTTCCCGAGGTCCTTCTTGGTGTTTTCCATTGATTATGAGCCCAGACGGGCAAGAATTCCAATGGCATCCTGGCCTTTACCCAAAACAGAGTGGAAGCAGGAGCAGGGAATGATGGCGCTGCCGGGACACCTCAAATCCTGGCTTTGGTTCTGGGATCCTCATGGAAAGAAGGACACGGAGGGGCTGGAGCGTGTCCAGGGCAGGGAACGGAGCTGGGAAGGGGCTGGAGAATTCCTGAGGGAGCTGGGAAAGGGGCTCGGCCTGGAGAAAAGGAGGATCCGGAGGGATCCTTTTCCCTCTCTGAAATTCCCCGACGGGAGGGGGCAGCCAGGCGGGAATTGGGATCTGCTCCCAGGGAACAACAGGAAAAGAGGGAAATGCCTCCAGCTCTGCCAGGGGAGGCTCAGGTTGGACATCAGCAGGAATTTCCTCATGGAAAAGGTGGTCAGGCCTTGGAATTGCCCAGGGAGGTTTGGAATCCCTATCCCTGGAGGCGTCCAAGGAATTCCTGGATGTGGCACTCAGCGCCAAGGTGGGGATGGGTCCCAGGTTGGACTCCATGACCTTGGAGGGCTTTTCCAACCTCAGTTATCCAGGGATTCCGTGGTTCTAACCCTGCTAGGGAAGGATGGAAGGAGACCCAAGAAAGGTTTCATTTCCTCATCTATTTTTGCTTTTCTTTAGGAGATCATGGAAAGGGAAGGAAAGGGGAAAAAAGCCATGGAGCGGGAATGGAGCTGGGGACGGACACGGCCCGGGAGAGGCGGAAGGAGGGACAAAAACCATTCCAGCTGCTCCTGCCACAGCCCAGGTTTCCTCTGGAATATCCTGGAGTCTGGTCCTGTGTGTCCTGGACTGGAGCGGCTCCAGCTGCTTCTTCCCAGCCTGGTATCCATGAACCTTCATCCTGGACTTCCAGGAGCTGTGCTGGCCCATTCCCAAAACATTTGAGGGAAAGGGACGCACAGAGGAGCCTGCAATCCTAGATTTCCCAGTTCCTCTGCATCCTCAGGGATACCGGTTGGGAAAAGGACTCCTGTTTCCTCTGGATTTCGGGATGAATAACTCCATGGTTGTGCGTCACCTTCGGAATCAGAGCTGGATGTTCCTGGTGCCAAAAATGAGAGAAATCTGGTTTTCTTCCTTTTTTTTTTTTTTCCACCAAAACGTCTCAAATCCAAGGATTTTCAACCGAGAAAAAATATTTTGAGGGAAAATGAGAATTTATCCCATATCGTCAGAATCCTGATCCAAAGAATATTTTTAGGATGCGTCTACCTAAGATCTTTAAATGCCAATAAAAATAGAGAGGAATCGCTCCATAAAAATGAAGGATTTTGCTTCCAGCAAGTTCGGCTTTTCCTTTAAAAAAAATACAATTCCTACAGCTGAGGGTTAAATCCCAAAGAAAAGTTTGGAAGATTTTTCCTGGAAAGAAGGATGAATCCTTTAAAATTGCTTCCCCCGGGATGTGCCTCCTTCTCCATAGGCTGAGGCCTTTGCATTAAGGTTTGATGTCTTTCCAAAATTCGGGATAAACAAAGACAGGGATAAAACGCCGGGATAAGGTCATCCCACCTCCCGGGGACAAGGGACGAGGCGTTTAATTGGGAATTAATGGGGTTGGAAATAAAGAAGTGGGACAGGGCTAAATAAAATTAAAATATAAATAAACAGAGGCCCTCGGAATGACAGCAGGGCTTGGATGAATCCCAGGAATTAAATCTTGGAGATGGAATTTGCAAAGCAGCTCCTTTGGAAGAGAGGAGAAGGTGGGAAAGGTGGGATGATCCGGTTTCCTTCCTGGTTCTTCTCTACATGCGGGGGGAAATCCTTGAAAATGCCCGGAGCTGTTTCCTTTGGAGATCTTTGGGATCCGTCAGCTCCAGGAATCCTGAGCTCTGCTCCAGGGAATTGGGACTGGATGAGCATTGGATTTAGAGATGGAGGGACAGTTCCAAACTTCCGCTGCTCCGTTACAACCTGCCAGAGCCTCCAGAGCTTGTCTGGTCCTGGACATTAAAATCAGGGAATCATGGAATGAATCATGGAATCATGGAATGGTTTGGGTTGGAAGGGATCTTAAATCCCATCCTATTCCAACCCCATCCATGGGCAAGGACATCTCCCACGATCCCAGATGGATCCAAGCCCCAGTGTCCAACCTGGCCTCGGACACTCCCAGGGATCCAAGGGCAGCCACGGCTGCTCTGGGAATTCCAGCCCAGCCCCTCCCCACCCTCCCACACAGGAATTCCTTCCCAAGATCCCAGTCCAATCTCCCCTTTCCCAGTGGGAAGCCATTCCCTGTGTCCTGTCCCTCCAGGCCTTGTCCCCAGTCCCTCTCCAGCTCTCCTGGACAGGGCTTGGAGCACCCCGGGATCGTGGAAGGCGTTCCCTTGTCAGCAGGGTTGGAATGAGAAGATCCCTAAGGTCCCTTCCAACCTAACCCATTCCACGATTTTATGATTCCACAATTCCAGGCCCTTGACCATCACCCCCAGACCTGTGGAGTCAGGTCTCCATGTCCGTGTGGTTTCCTACACGGAAAACCATCAGGGAATTACAGTCCCAGAGCCTCAGCAGCCTTTCCATGGAGTCCTAGATCCCAAATTTTCCTGCGGGATTCGCATTCCCAGCTCCGATGATGTTTTGGGGGCAGCTCCTTGTCTGCCACTGGAGCACTGGGATTGTTCTCCGGTTCTGCATCCCAGCAGAGAGGGGAGAACAAGGATCACCTCTGGAATTCATCCCCATCATCCTTTTCCTCCAGCCTTTCCGGAGCTCAGCTACTGGCCAAGGCTCCCAAAATCCGTCCCACTGGAATATCATCATCCCACTTTTTCCCGGCCTCATCCAACATCCCACTCTTCCCACTTCCTGCTGTCATATCCCTCAATCCCTAGGGTGGAGCTCAGGCATTGATCCCTCAATTCCATGTCTGTATTCCCAGGAATTCCCTGTTCTGTCCCCTTTCCATGCCGCGCTTCCCAGGAGGGGTCATGGAATGGTGGCCCTTTCCCAGACTGGGATCTGCTTCCCAGCTTTTCCCAGGCTGGCTGGGAGAAGGGAATGTCGACTTCTTCAGCAGCTCCTGAATCCAAGCGGAGCTTCCCCCACTTGGAACCCCTGGAATCATTCCAGAGGCGCATCCCAACCTCTGTGCCTGGATGTCCCAGTGTTGTTTCCCATCCCAAGAATGCCGGGAGGAAACGTCATCCAGCGATCCAGAGATGAATATCCACATGGAAAACTCCCTCTAAACCAACAGAATCCATCTGGGGTGTTATCCCTGGCTTTTCCCCATGGGAAGAGGCCCAGCTGCATTCCCAGTTTGGTTTCCCTCTGTGCTGATGTTTATCCTTGGATCGACTGATCCATCCCAACTTTCCTCATTGTGAGGAATTAAATCCCAAGCCCCTCCTGGATGCTACAAAGTGCTCTCATGGTTTAGTGGATACAGCCGGAAAACCAGCAGTTCCTTGGGATATTTTCCAGGAAGATCCATCAGGAATGCTCAAAGGTTGAGTTCGGAGGAGGAGGAGGGAGGATTCGCCTCTGGGTTTCACCCCGTGGGCCATGGAAACCTGGGATGGATGGATAATTTCCAAGGAATCTCCAAAGATTTCGATCCTAGAAAAACAATTTTGTCCGTGCTCCTTGGAGATTTCCATGAGGAAAATTCCCTCAGGGAGTCGCAGCTCCACCGGGACACCTTTGGGAATCCAAAAGGATTAAAAACCTCGGGAATAGGCAGCCAGAAGGTACTTCCAAAGCACCTTCCCAGGAAATACACCTGGAGCGGCTTGGGCTGGATCCCCAAGGCTCCATTCTTCCGTGAGACTCGGGGATATTTGGGATGGAGATCCCAAAGAGAATCCAGCTTTTCCAAAGCCGCGGATCCAGTGGGAAGGAGCTGCTTTAATCCTGATTTTGTCCAGTCTTTCCCCGGGAATTCCGAGCCCTCCAGGAAAGCCACAAGGATTCACGGGATGGCTGCGGCTCGTTTTTCCGTCGGGATCACCCACATCCCTTTTTTTTTTGCAACCCACCCTTGCTCTCTTCCCACTTTTTCGGATAATAAAGGAAACACCCAAAGATAAAGCAAATCCCTGGACTTGGAGCTCTTTCTCCTGGTTCTTTTTGGGGCACGTTCCCCGCTGGATCGTTTTCCCAAATCCCGTTGGAATTGCCTGGCTATGGAGTGTGGGCCATTGCTGCCCTCTACTGGGGGGAGCCCGAAGTTCCCAGCTCCGCACCCCAATCCTGTGGATGGATCCGGGGGTGCCCCTGCCCTTTTCCAGGATTTCGGGTCTCCTCTCGAAGCCTCTCCGTGATGTTTGTGTTGGGTTAAGAGTAAAGAAAATCCCTGGAATTAGAGGTCTGGCGGCCTATTCCAGAAGTTTTTAATCCTTTCGGATTCCCAAAGGTGTCCCAGTGGAGCTGCGACTCCCTGAAGGAATTTTCCTCATGGAAATCTCCAAGGAGCACGGACAAAATTGTTTTTCTAGGATCGAAATCTTTGGAGATTCCTTGGAAATTATCCATCCATCCCAGGTTTCCATGGCCCAAGGGGTGAAATCCAGAGGCGAATCCTCCCTCCTCCTCCTCCGAACTCAACCTTTGAGCATTCCTGATGGATCTTCCTGGAAAATATCCCAAGGAATTGCTGGTTTTTCCAGGTATTTCCACTAAACCACAGGAGTATTCGGTAAGAGCTCATGAGACAATTAATCACAATTAATCACAATCAATCGCAATTAATCATAATTAATCCTACTGGGAATTTACAGTCCGAGAAAACTCACAGGGTTCATCATTCCCAGAAAAAATATTCATGGAATTCAGAAGACACCGTATTCCAGGTTTGCCCGGAAACTTCTGGGTCATCTTAACCGGATTATTTAGGAGCTGCATCACAGCCCACAGCGGCTCAGCATCCCTTTCCCAAGGAGTTTTCCAAGAAAAAGGAGGGCACGACGTCCATGGATGAGGTCAGAGGAGCAGGTCAGGAAATTGCAGAGGCTCCTACCAGGAAGAATTCCCAGAGGAAAAGTAAACAGGGATCAGGATAACCCAACCGAAGGAAAACTCCCGTGGGCAGCACCAACCCCCAGTGCTGGAGCTGTGATATTCCCACTCCTCGGGATCATCTGGAAAAGGGCTCCGGGAAGTTCATTCACCCATGGATTTATTTAATTGTTTTAAGGAGCTTTTCCATTAAAGTCCGGGCCTGGAAATGATCCCGGTGGAAGCTATGGAAAAGTTTGGGATTTTAACAAACAAACTCCTTGGAGAAGCTGCTCCAAAGTTTTGGACACAGATGTGGATCCCAACTGGGAAGAATCCTTGGCTGTGCCTCAGTTTCCCTCTCTCCAAGGGATAGATCCTGAACTGAAGCCCAGTCCTGCGCTTGCCTGGGCCTGGCTTAAGAGCTGGGCTTTGCCCTCTCCAAATTCAGGATTTAAACCTGGAGCTCATCCCGAGTGCTTTTCCCGCCTGGAATCCGTGTGGGGTGGGGAGACAACCCAAAATCCCTTTATCCAGGAGAATTCACATCCCAAATCCTTACCCTTCTATCTCCCCCTGGGATGCGGCCACTGCTCCCTGCGAACAGCCTGGAAAGGTTTTAATCCAAGGGTTTTATTCCCTGGATTCCGAGCTTTAATGGATCTGTAGCGCTTTTGGAGCAAACAAGGAAAAGATGCTCCTGGAGGAAAAAAAAAGGGAACTCCAAGGAAAATATTTTCCAGCATAAATATCGGAGGTGGAGAAAGAAAGGAGGGAATTCCTTGGGATTTTTAGTTGCTTCCAGAGGAAATCCCCCATTTTTTCGGTCCAAATGGACGAAAGGAATGGGGTTTTTTTTCTGGGAAGTGGTGAGTTCAAAGCTCCGTTAATTAATGAACATTAATTTGCTTTAGTGAAGTGTTAAAGGTAAGGGGGAGGTCAGGGATGTTCGCCGGTGGCTGGAATGTTCTTTCCAGCCCACCTTGGATCATCCCGAGTTATCCCCTCTGTTCTTCCACACGGAACCGCCCTCAGCGCATCCAGGCCTTTCCCTTCCCTCCCATTTATCCCTTAAATTCGTTCTTGGGGGGAATTTGGTTCCCCTCGGCTTCTGCTTGGCTCCGCTGGGAAGGATTCCAACAACACCGGGAGATCTTCCAGGATCCCAGTGTCCTTCTTTTGGATTCATTCGTTTCCATCCCAGGGCTCTGGAGGCAGGCTGGGAATGTTGGGAATGTTCCCCTGGAGAAGGGAAGGCTCCAGGGAGAGCTCCGAGCCCCTTGCAGGGCCTAAAGGGGCTCCAGGAGAGCTGGAGAGGGACTGGGGACAAGGCCTGGAGGGACAGGACACAGGGAATGGCTTCCCACTGGGAAAGGGGAGATTGGGCTGGGATCTTGGGAAGGAATTCCTGTGTGGGACGGTGGGGAGGGGCTGGGCTGGAATTCCCAGAGCAGCTGTGGCTGCCCCTGGATCCCTGGCAGTGTCCAAGGCCAGGCTGGACATTGGGGCTTGGATCCACCTGGGATAGCGGGAGGTGGGATGGGAATAAGATGATCCTTAAGGTCTCTCCCAACCCAAACCGGTCTGGGATAATTCCATGGGTTTGGAACGTGGCTCCCGGACCTCTGCACCGGAGAACCTCGGAGGGTTTTTAATTCCCTTTTTCCCAAGGGTGAAACCCTTTCCCAGTCCCACCAGAAGAAGCCTTTGCTCCCCTTTGTCACCTCAGGAAATTCCCTCGTCCCCGGGCCAAACTCGGAAGAGCTTCAAAGGAGCCCTGGCGACAGCGAGGCCACAAATTCCTCTGGAATGAAAAGACCAGTGGAGCATCCCCGAGCCCTGAAGTCCAGACGGATTTGATGGGTTCCATCCGTACGGTTGTGCTTCCAAGTCATTTCCCTTCACGGCAGCGTGGCCTGGTCCCAGCAGAAGCCGGATTGCGCCGGTTCCTGACCCCCGGCTGGGATTGCTACACCCAGAATTATTTCAGGGAATGCACAAACAATTCGGGAGCCTGGCTGGGGGTGCCACCAATTCCAGCGGCACTGAAAATCCGGGATATTTGGCTTTGGTGTTTGTGGCCGGAGGAGGGAAAGATCTTTCTGGGGAAAGATGTGGGGCTTGGAATGTTCTGGTGGCTTTTCCCGCTGCCGAGGCTGGGAGGAGCCATTCCCAAAATATTGATGTCAGCTCGGTCCTGACCTCTCCTGCAAGATGAGGAAATAATTCCATGTTTTCTGAAACAATTCCATGTTTTCTGAAGAAAAAGCTCTGGGGACAAACATCAAAAATCTCCGGGAATACGGCAAAAAAAGAGGGATGGTTCCTTTGGGTCCTGTCACTCGTCTCTTTACGGCTCCGCAGTGCTGGATTTGGGAGAGGATGGGGATAACAGCTCCGGGAAGGAGCTTCTGTGACAATGCACACCACGTAAAAAAATTGGGAAAAAGGGATTTGAGGGCTTTTCTAGAGAAGCTGTGGCTGCCCCTGGATCCTGGGAAGTGTCCGAGGCCAGGTTGGACATTGAGGCTTGGAGCATCCTGGGATAGTGGGAGGTGTCCCTGAACATGGAAAGGCTGGGATGGGATGGGATTTAAGGTCCCTTCCCACCCAAAACCATTCCAGGATTCTGGAGCCCCTCTGCTCTGGGAGAGCTGGGAATGTTCCCCTGGAGAAGGGAAGGCTCCCGGGAGAGCTCCGAGCCCCTTGCAGGGCCTAAAGGGGCTCCAGGAGAGCTGGAGAGGGACTGGGGACAAGGCCTGGAGGGACAGGACACAGGGAATGGCTTCCCACTGGGAAAGGGGAGATTGGGCTGGGATCTTGGCAAGGAATTCCTGTGTGGGAGGGTGGGGAGGGGCTGGGCTGGAATTCCCAGAGCAGCTGTGGCTGCCCCTGGATCCCTGGCAGTGTCCAAGGCCAGGCTGGACACTGGGGCTTGGATCCACCTGGGATAGTGGGAGCTGTTCCTGCCCATGGATGTGGTGGGAATGGGATGGGATTTAAGGTCCCTTTCCAACCCAAACCATTCCCTGATTCCACGATTTCCTTGTGTTTATATAAAACAACATTCAAATGGATCAGGACTGAATCCTCTCAGCAAAGCTGGAATTCTCCAGGAAAACCAAACATTCCCTGCACTGCTCAGCTCCTCTGAGGAATTGCTGACAGCGCTGCTGGTTCGGGGACCAAAAAAAAAAAACCCCAAATCCCTCAGATTAGTGGGAAAAAAAGACTCGTTCGCTCCCAGGAAGCTGAGTCAGAGGTTATCCCAGTGTATCCAGTTTTCCTTTGGAAGGAGCATTTCCCAACAGGAGCGGGGGCCACCACGAACGTGGCCAGAAAAATTCCTGTGAGGATGCAGCCTTTGGAGTGGCCGGGAACGCGCGAAACATCAAAACCGGGCGTGATTTCCCAGCCCCCTCCCTGTGGTTCCTCTTCTTGGCTCATCGGGAATGTTCCCGGAGGAGGGAAGGCTCCGGGGAGGAATTTTTTGGCCGCAGAGCAGCCAGAATTTTCTGGTTCTCCTCTTCCAGCAGGGACAAGAATTCCATGCAGGGAGAAGGCGGCGGGTTTGGCCCAGGCGGTTCCCAGGATCGTTGTGGACCTTGGGAAGAGGAAGGAAAAGGTGGAATTGGCAGATTTTCCATCCTGTGTGGGAGCTGGAGGAGATCTTCCCATGGGATGTGAGGAACAGAGCACCAGATTCCCCTTGGAGCTGGGATAAATCCTTGGGATGCTCAGGAGGTGCTGTCCTGGGGACCTGGGCAGGGCCGGACAGCCCTTTCCATGAAGGAATTTTCCCTAAAAATCCAGCCTGAAGTGGGAGTTTAAACGTTGGAAACCCCAGGCTAAGGCTGGCAGGGCTGGCAGGTGGGACAACCACGCCTGGATCCGCTGCAGGGCCCACTGCTGGCACAGAATTCCGGGATCACTGAGGTTGGAATTCCAGGATCACCCAGTCCAGCCTGGGACCGATCCCCGTCTTGGCGCTGAGCGCCGCATCCGGGAATTCCTTGGACACCTCCAGGAATAGAGGAATCCAAACCTCGCCGGGTAATTCCAATCCCTGACCGCTCTTCCCGTGAGGAAATTCCTGCTGATGTCCAGCCTGAGCCTCTCCTGGGAAAAAAAAAAAAAAAAATCCTTCAGGGGAGAGGTTTGTGGAAGGAATCCGATGGTTTGGTGTGATTTCATTCGGATTGGAATCTCTGCTCCCTGGAATTCCTTGGGATGAAGGAACCATCTCAGCCAGGAAAAACGGGATAATCCAAGAGTTATTTCTCTGGGAAAGGGATGAAGCAAAGCCTGCTTTTCCTGGGATAACGTCACAGGATGGTCAGTGGAAGTCTGGATTAAAAATTAGGAAAATTTATCCATGGGAATGGGTGCCTGGCATTGGAATGGGATGCTCAGGGCAGTGGTGGAATCCCAATCCCTGGAATCGTTCAAAGAATTCATGGATGTGGCATTTGGGGAATTATTTGCAGTGAATGTGGTGGGAATTGGGTTGGATTTGATGATCTTGGAATCTTTTCCAAACTTCACAATTCCAGGATCATTTAATTCTTCTGGAGATGCAGATTTTGGTGGAATCTGCAAGACTTTTGGGAATTGGACCCTGAAACCAGAATTAAAATTCGATTTTTAAATTAAAAAAACTCCCAAACTGCTGCCTTTTCCACCTTGGAGTATCCATGGGAAGCTTTTCCTTGGCCCTTTGGGAAGAGTTTCCCCTCCAGCCGAGGGAATCCCGCGGGATTCCGACTGATCCAGAGCTTTGGCAGAACTTTCGGAGCCGGTTTTTCCCTAAAGTTTGTAACCCCTGGCTCAGTTCCAGGTTTTGGCTCTTCCTGCTGCACCAGGAACGGCTTTGGCATGGGAAAAAGACTGGAAATATCCCAGCCGAGCAGTCATGGAAACTTGGGAATGTCGAGGCTGTCCCTGAGGCTGATCCTGAATGATTCCTCCCGAATTCCAAGATCCTGCATTGATAACTTACTCCAGACTCGTTTTCCATGAGGAAAGAACAGTTTTCCACGAGGAATTTCCACCTCCCATAACAGAGGGAGGAATTTTCCAAGGCAAGGCGAAGGAAGAAAGGGAATTTATCCCTCAATTTCCGTCTTTTTCCCTTTTCCTCTGAATCTCCCAAGACGGGAAGGACACGGTGAGGAGAACACAGGAATTTTTCCTCACCTGGAGATTTCGGAGCTTTCTTGGATGCCTGGTTTTATCCAGCTCCTGGAAGAGGGGAAAAATCCGGGAAAAGCCTTTTTCCAGAGAAACGTGAGGAGCAGGGATTGGTTTCACCCGTTTGCAAACAACTTTTCCACCTCTGCAGCCTTTTCCAGGGTCAAATCCCAGATAAAAAACCATTCCCTTTGCTTTTCCCACAGATTTCCGTCACCTCCAGTGCCCTGAGTATCCCTTTCCCGTCCGGATTTTGGGGACAGCTGGAAAGAACGAACCAAAATTCCCTTTGGCTTTTTGTGTCCTACAAATAACGGCTTTTCCAAGCTGGAAGTGATCCCAGGAGGAACACTTTTCCCTCTTGGACGCTGATCCCAGGGGAGGGGAAAGGTTCCAGTGGGGGTTTGGATCTTCGGGAGAGGCCTCATCCGACTGCTCCCGGCAGGGTTTTTCCACATTTCCCTTCTCCCTGGAGCGAAAAGACGGGGAGGGAAGGGTTTCGTTCCGCTGCTCCCGGAGGTCGATCCAGGGCAGCCAAAGGACGCGATCCCGGGATTGTTTGGGAAGGAATTCCCAGGGGCCCCGCACGCGTGTGGGAGGGAGGAACGGGGGAATTGTTTGCTCTCCAAACAGCTCCACGTGGATGGAGGGGTTGGGATCGGGATACTCGGGAGCAGAGCCGGGAATGCCGGTAGGAAAAAGCTGTTCGGAAGGAAAACCTCCAGGGAGCCGCTCCTCATTCCCGAGGTGGGGAAGGATCCAGCCCCGCTGCTCTCCCCCAGCTGTTCCAGGGTTGGGCTCGAGGATATTCCAGGGCTTTTCCAGCCTAAAGGATTCCATGATTCCTCGCTCCCTCCTCCCGCTTTCTTCCCTGTGCCCTTCTCCCCATTTTTCGGGAGAAATTCCTGTTTGGAAACCTCAAATCTCCCCCAAACCAGCTGCTCCCCCTTTTTCCTGTCCCTATTCCCAAACTGGCTGCTCCCGCTTTTTCACTGCCCAAAATTCCCAAACCGGCTTCTCCCCACGTTTCCTGTCCACAATTCCCAAAGTTGCTTCTCCCTGTTTTTTCCTGTCCACAATTCCCAAACTGGCCGCTCCTCCTTTTTCCTGTCACTATTCCCAAATCAGCTTCTCCCCCTTTTTCACTGCCCACAATTCCCAAAACAGTTATTCCCCCCCTTTTTTTTTTTTTGTCACAATTCCCAGATCGGCTTCTCCCCCTTTATCCTGCCCAGAATTCCCAACCAGGCTGCTCCCCCTTTTTTTCCTGTCCACAATTCCCAACCTGGCTGCTCCCCCTTTTTTCCCTGTCCACAATTCCCAAATCAGCTGTTCCTCCTTTTTTCCTGCCCAAAATTCCCAAAATGGCTCCTCTCTCTTTTTGCTGTCACAATTCCCAAATCAGCTTCTCCCCCTTTTTTCCTGCTCAGAATTCCCAAACCGGCTGTTCCCCCTTTTTCCTTTCCACAATTTCCATTTCTTCCTTCACATCTCCCCTTTACATTCCTTCCCTCTCATTTTTCTTTCCCTTTCCAAATCTCCCGATTTTTTTCCAGAGTCTCCTTCTCCTCCTTTCCGTTTTTCCCTTCCCTTCCCGTCTTCTCCCTCTTTTCATTCCTTCCCTCTCACTTTTCTCTCCCTTCCCACACCTCCCAGATTTGATTTCATTTTTTTTTCCTGGGTCTCCTTTCCCTCCCTTCTGCCTTTTCCTCCCTTTTCCCTCTCTCCTTCTGCTCCGGCTCTGCCGTGGATGGGAATGTTCAGCCCTTGGCTTCTTCCCAACAGCCAAAAAAAAAAAAAGGGGAAAAAAAAAATTCCTTTCTCGCCAAAACTCTTCCCTTTTCCAGGATCAGCTGCACCCCCAGCACAGAAAAAGCGGGAGTGAGAACTTCCCAGATTTATTCCCTGCTCCGGGATCAGCTGGGCTGGAATTCAGCTGTTTTATCACCTGGGGATGGGGCTGAGTTATTTCCATGGAATCCCAGCTGCTCTTCCCTGGATTGGATCCTCCTCTCCAGGTCTGGCTGGCAGCTCCTTCCTCCCCACACTGCCGGGCGCACAGACCTGGTTTTCCTCCAAAAAAACTTTTTTTGGGATTCGTCTTCCCACAGTTTGTGCGGAGCTCCGGAATCGCGGCACTTCTGGCGTTCCAAAGTGGCTCCAAAAGTTCAAAGCGATTCCAAAACCCGGGAAAAAGTTGGCTTGGATTTAAACCCACTCCAGAAATGTTTGTGTGGAAACATCCTTCAAACTGCTCCAGGCGCCTCTGGCATTGCTCACCATGGGGAAGGAAATCATGGAATCATGGAATGCTTCGGGTGGGAAAGGCACCTTAAATCCCATCCCCTTCCGCAGGCAGGGACAGCTCCCACTGCCCCAGGTGGATCCAGCCTGGCCTTGGACACTCCCAGGGATCCAGGGGCAGCCACAGCTTCCCTGGGAATTCCAGCCCAGCCCCTCACCACCCTCTCGGACAGAAATTCCTTCCCGAGATCCCAGCCCAATCTCCCCTTTCCCTATGGGAAGCCATTCCCTGTGTCCTGTCCCTCCATCCCATTTAAAAATCCCTCTCCCTCCTTTTCCTGCCCCTCCTCAGGTCCTGGAAGGCCACAGTGACTGCTCCCTTCTGGGTCTTGGCCAGGATCTTTTTGGAACCACAGAGAAAAATTCCAAGTCCAAAACAGCTTCTCCATTTTTCCCTTCCCTCCGTTGCCCTCTCCGTGCCCTCCTTATCCTTTCCTCCCGCATTTTTTTCCGGAATTGTCTGGATTTTTTGATCTTTCCGTTCTTCCGGCCAATTCCTTTCCCGTGTTTCTCCACCTGCTGCTCCGGCTCCGTGTTTTTCCCATCAGCCGGACACATCCCGCCGGAGACAAGGGGCTGTCAAAACCTTGAGGAATCCCAGGATTTCCCAGCAGCTCGTTCCATTTAATCCCAGGGGTTTGCTTTGTTTTCCTAAGGAATTAGCTTCCCAAAGCACCGGGGATATCTTCGTTCCTTCGGTGGATTTCCAGCCTCACATCTGGGCGGAAAGGTGGGAAAAGGAGGGAGCTGAGGAGCCGGAGTCGGATCCGTGGCACGTCGGTTTTTAGGGATCCAAGCTCCCGGCTATCGGCGCTGCTCTGCCAATCCATGAGATTCTTTCCTCTCGGATTTCTTTCCGGTCACCCTTCACCTTCTGGATAAATTCGCCTTTGGCGACCTTCCCCCCTCTAAAAGAGAATCCCGGAGCTGGAAACTGCCGGGAATCTCATTCCTGGCTTACTTTCCTCACAAACCAGCAGCCTCCCGCTGGATTTTGGAATGCTGGAGGATGATTTGGTTCCTGAGCTGTCGTGAGCCAAAATCCCGGAGTCGGATCACCCTCTCCAGGGCTGTTTTCCCTCTGAGAATTCCATGGTGGCACCAAATGGGATAAAAGTCCATCGTTTGGGATTTTTGAACATTCCAAGGGCTTTTCCTGGCCCACAAAGGCCATGAAAAAATGACTTTTTGGGCGGGAGTTGATTTTCCTCCCAGGAGCTGGAATTTGTTTGGGATTTGGGCCGGATTTGGTGTCGGGAACACAGGGATGGTTCCGTTATTCCTGGGGAGAACTTGCACAGACTCCAGGCATTTTCTGCTCCTCATCTCGGTGGGGAGCCTGGCATGCACCAGGAGTTGGGAAGGGTCGCATCCATGAGCACAGGGATATTCCGGAACATAGGATACCATCCGCAGCAGATAAACTTGGGAGAGCAGCTCCGTGGCCTTCTCCGGACGCATTCCAGCAGCTCCACGTCCTCCTGAAGCTGGAATCCGGGAGCTGGAAGCAGCTCTGCAGGTGGGGTCTCACCTGAGGGGTCCCAGGCACAGAATTCCCACCTTTCCCGCTGCCCAAACTGTGGGATCAGCCCCGGGCATGAGGAGTTCTGGGCTGGGCCATTCCAGCCTCATCCACAACATCCCAGATCCTTCCGCGCTGGTTCCAGGTGGTGTTGGTGCCTTGGAGGTCTGGGAATAAAGTCGTTATTCCTTGCAAACACTCCAAAGATTCCGATTTCTCGGCGGTATCCCTCTGATTTTTGGAGATGTCAATGGATAATAAAATACTCCCAGGGCAGGAAATGTTTAAATGACAATTTTTGGACCTAAACTGGGCACTGTCACAGAGGCTCGAGGTGTCCCTTTCCCGGAAATGCCACATTGGAAAAGGTCTGGCTTCTGATCCATCCGGCTTCCAATCCATCCCTCTTCCAATCCATTCCTCCTCAAATCCATCCCTCTTCCAATCCACCCCTCTTCCAATCCATCCCTTCCACCCTCCCCATGCTGTTTGTGGAACCGAAATGTCCCCGGATAACCTGGAATTCCGAATATCAAAATTCCGACCCGATTCACCTTCCCAGCTCCGTCTTGAATTCCCTTCCCATTTATCCCGTTTCTAATATTCCCTAAAAATGACACACAGCGGCATCCCCTGTCCTCATCCCGGAATAATCTCCTGGAGTTGGAGATTTCCTCCAATCCGTCCTGGCAGCCCAAAACCATGGAATGACCCGGCTGTCACATCCAGTTAAGCTTTGTTGAACCTGCAACCCGATATCTTTGATCTCGGCTCGCCCGGAACTCTCCGACATAATCCCACAAATTCCTTCGGAAGCGCGGCCAGGGCCATGCCCTGGATGTTTTCCTGAGGAGTTTAGAGAGCGGAGGGCTCATGAAATCCCAGGAATTAGAGATGAGGGAAGGATTTGTTGTTCCAACATTGTGTTGGACACGGAGGGGAGGATTCCAAATCCTGGCCGAGCTCCAAGAGGGATGCAGGTGCTCCATCCCCCAGAATCAGGGAGCTGAGCAGGGAAGCTCCTTCTCTTCCATGGTTTTCGAATGTGGAGGATGGAATTCTGCACAGTCAATGGGATATTGGGAAGGAATTCCTGTGTGTGAGGGTGGGGAGGGGCTGGGCTGGAATTCCCAGAGAAGCTGTGGCTGCCTCTGGATCCTTGGGAATGTCCAAGGCCAGGCTGGGATGGGGCTTGGAGCAGCCTGGGATGGTGGGAGGTGTCCCTGCCCATGGATGGGGTAGGATGGGATGGGATGGGATGGGATGGGATGGGATGGGATGGGATGGGATGGGATGAGATTTCAGATCCCTTCCCAAGCCAAAGCATTCCAGGATTCTGGAGCCCCTCTGCTCTGGAGCCAGGCTGGGAGAGCTGGGAATGTTCCCCTGGAGAAGGGAAGGCTCCAGGGAGAGCTCCGAGCCCCTTGCAGGGCCTAAAGGGGCTCCAGGAGAGCTGGAGAGGGACTGGGGACAAGGCCTGGAGGGACAGGACACAGGGAATGGCTTCCCACTGGGAAAGGGGAGATTGGGCTGGGATCTTGGCAAGGAATTCCTGTGTGGGAGGGTGGGGAGGGGCTGGGCTGGAATTCCCAGAGCAGCTGTGGCTGCCCCTGGATCCCTGGCAGTGTCCGAGGCCAGGCTGGACACTGGGGCTTGGATCCACCTGGGATAGTGGGAGGTGTCCCTGCCCATGGATGTGGTGGGAATGGGATGGGATTTAAGGCCATGATTTGCAGAAAAACATCCAAACTCTCCAGGATTTCGGAGCAGGTGGAAGTCATGGAATTCAAAACCATCAGAATCCAGGAATTCTGGGAACGCACCAGGGCTTGGAACCGGGATGGGAATTGTTGACACGGAGTCAGGAGTGAGAACACTTCACTCCAAACTGGGACTCACGGATGTACAAACTATTCCCAAATTCTTCCCAAATTCCAGGTGGCTCCAGCATCAGCTCCAAGCAAACCCCACCGGGCTGCTGGCGGAATTCCGATTTGTTCCATGATTTTTTTTTTTCAATACAAGGGAAAAAAGGATCTCCATGAGGAGTAACATGAGACAATTCCTGCGTGTCCCCGTGTTTTCCCTCCTAAATCCGTGTGTTTTTAGGGAAAATCACATTCATGAGTGCGTTTGGCAAGTGGGGCCATTAAAAAAAAAATATTAAGGGAAAAAAGCCCCAAACGGAGATTTTGGCCTGGCATCAAATCCCATTAAAAAAGAGGGAAACCATCCCTAAAATCTTTTTTTTTCCTAATCCCAGATATTTTAGTCATTCCTGGTTTATGGGCTCCCACAACTGCTTTGGATTCCAAAGAGGTTTTGGTCCCGTTTTCCTGGATTTCCTCCTGTTCCAAACGTTTGGTTTCGTCTCCTTCCCTCTTTTTTCAATGGGGCAACACGAGGATTTGGGGGCAGAGGGAATCCGTGGACAGCATTCCCAGTTTTCCCGTTTTCCCCGTTTCTGATACAGGTGATGCTGAGGGGACACCCGAGGACAAAATTCCTTTTGTTTTCCATGTACTCCGAGTGAGAACAAGAAACATCGTGGAATATCCAGGAAATTATCCTGGATGTGGGATCTCCCACGCCAAAACTTCCAGGCTTGACCAGTCGGATTTTTTATCCTCCTGGATCATCCCCATCCATAAAGGAATGTGTGGATTTCTCCACGCTGCTGGGACGTTATGGATAACCCCAAAAAGCTCGGGATTTTCAACCCTGCCTGGACAAAAACCCATAAAAATAGAAATGCAGCCGGAGATTGGAGGGAAAATCCAGCTTTTACCCCGTTCCCAGGAGAGGTCCGGGTGGGTGCTTCGCACAACATCAGGACACGACACGGACACGTGGAATTTCCTTGGAGCCTCTTCTCCAGGCTGCCGGCTGTTGTTATATCCAGAATTCCTGCAGCTTCTCCGCGGATCAGCTCTGGAGTCCTGGATGTCCGCAGGAATTCTGCTCCCGATTTCTCCGCCTGGTTCTGCTAAAACAGAAGGAGAACAAAATTTATTTTGGAGATGTTCTCCAGGTGGGACTGGCGGGATTTTGACTTTTACGGAAGTGAAGATCCTCCAAGGCTCATGGCAACACGGAAGGGATGTATCCATGGAAAAATTCCATGAAATTAAAGGAAAGGAGCTGAACTGCCCCAAATCGGGGGAAAAGGTTGGGTTTGGGAAGGCACAACCGGAATTTCAATCCGGCTGTGCCCACACCGGGATGGAATGTGGGAAGTATCCCTGCTGGAACACAACACAACAATCTCCTATTTCTGGGAAAAAGATGGGAATGAACGGCCGGGATGAACGGAAGCTTTTCCTTTTCGGGAGATTTTGGGACCGGAAATGGAGAAATTCCACTGAGGTCTTGCTTAGCTAAAACCAGAATCCTTCTGGAATCTTCAGCCAAATCCGGTCTCTTCTCCCCCTGGAAGTTTCTCCCGCTCCTGCTTGGATCCCAGATTTCCTCACGGAGTCAAAGACTTGGAGCAAAAGTCTCCAAGGGTGGGTTTTCCTGGGTCATTCCAAAGGAGAACCCTGGGTTTATCCCAGAAAAAATCGGGATGAAGGTGTAGGACCACAATCCCAATTCCCTGGAAAAGCTGGGGTGGGATTGTGAGGATTCCCTCTGTTAAAAATTCCAATTATTTTTCCTTGTCCTTTCCTGTTCAAATTTCCCGTCCCAAAATCCCAACCACCTCCAGAGCCCTCCCGGCTCCGAACAAGGGCAAGTCCGTGGAAAACATCACCACATTTTCCCACTTTTTTTCCTTAAGGAAACAATCTGGGGAGTTCAGACGGAATTTTACCTCTTGGAAAGAAAAAAAAACACCAGAAATGGGGCCCTGAAAATCCTAGGAAAACAGGAGGGGTTTGCCACAATGTTTTCCAGGGATTTTATCAGGAGCAGAGGCCAAACCCCAACGTATTTGTCGGAGCAGGAGCAAATATCCGTTGGTGGAATGGGATATTCCCAGTGCTCCTGGAAGGGAATATTAAATTATTGCCGGTTAATATTATTATTAGTTATTACAGGTGGAAATGCTTTATTATTATTATTATTATTATTATTATCATTATCATTATCATTATCATTATCTGAATTCTTATTATTAGAATTAGGATTATTATTACAAAGATTACAAGAATTATTAAAATTTTTATCATTAGAATTATATTCAGAATTATTACTAAAATGCAAATTATTATTACAATTATTACTAGAATTATTAAAATTATTACTGTCATTAGAATTATAACCAGAATTATTATTAGAATTCGAATTATTACAACAATTATTAATATTTTCAGAATTGTTATTATTTTCAGAATTCCTATTATTATAATAATTATATTCAGAATTATTATGAGAATTAGAATTATTATTAGAATTCGAATTATTACAACAATTATTAATATTTTCAGAATTGTTATTATTTTCAGAATTCCTATTATTATAATAATTATATTCAGAATTATTATGAGAATTAGAATTATTATTAGAATTATTTAATTTATTGTTAGAATTATCAAATTGATTATTAGAATTATTAATATCTTGGTCAGACCAAGATTCCTTCTCCAGATGATTTTTTTGTTTTTGGGAGTCCTTCCCGCGTCCCAAGCATCCCACATTCCCGGCGTGGTCCACCGAGGCTTCCCAATCCCTTTTCCCTGGGCACTTGGGATGCTCCCAAGCATCCGGGAGCAGATCTGGGAGTCAAACCCAGCCCCAGGGTTCTCGTCCTGCTCCTTAAAAACGTTATCCATGGTTATCCACGGTTATCCGTGAGCGTCTCCTCGGATACCACCTGGGATCGGATCGGCGCGAGTTTGGATTTGTTCGTGGAGGGGAACTGATGGGATCCATCCAACATAAACTGGATTCTCCCACCCAGAGTAAACTGGAATCGCCAATCCATGGACCGCCCTGTCCCCGCGTGCCAGAATTCCTTAATGAAGCCCAGGGAATTTTTCCAAAGCCACGCTGTTGGTTTTTCTGGGATAACTTCCCTGCCTGTCCCACACAAACCTCGCTCTGAGTAAGAGCATCCGGTCCTTGCGGTGGTTTAATCCACCCCGAATTCCCAGCTGGATGAGGTCACTTTTTTTGGGATTGGATTTCCAAACATCCCTTTGTACCTGGTGACTCCATCAGGGCGGGGATGTCCGGCCCTGGCTCCATTTGGATTTGGACAAGGGACAGCCGGTGACACCCGGATTTGAACAATTCCAGGGATTTTCACCAGGATTTCTTGCCTTTGCTTTGCTCCAAAAAATCCCGGTGATCCCAAAGCTCCTTCCGGCAGCTCCCCAATTCCAACCCCACCTTCCCAAATTCCATCTATTCTACCCACCCCAAGGCTGGATTCGTATTCCTGCTGCTCTTTTCCTGGGAAGAGAGGAGCACACGCAACCTCTGGATTGTTTGGAAGCGCTCCCCATTCCCAGACTTTCTTTGAGGAGTGGTTGGTGTTCGTGGAAGAGATTCCCGCATCCAAACGGGAGCTCGATTCCAGGGAAGGAGGAATTAAAGTGCTCTGGCCAGGGAGCGTTTCCTGAGGGAAATAATTCCAACCATGCCCAGAGCTGTTCTCCAGGAGCCAACTCTCCGTCCTGGATGCAGCCGGAATTAGGGATGTGCTCACCTCCCCTCAGCCCTTGGAACAACAGCCCCAGCCCGGTCACCCTGATAGGACATTCCCGGAAAACCTCGGGATCCGAGGGTGTTGTATCCCGTGGGAGCGAGGGCGGGGAATGTTTTCCCACCACCTCCGATCTGGGCAGTGATTCCCGGGGAATGGCGGGAAGTGACACGGAGGTGACTTCATTTGGAGTGCATTTCCCACGTTATCCGTGCCCAGGGCCGGGATGTTGGCGCTGATTATTCCAGGCTGGAATTCCTGCTCTCTGCTCTTTCTCACCGGCCTTGATGAGGGACCCAAATCTCATCACTCCGAACTCCTTGGAAAAGGCATTTCATGGATTTAATCCCATTTTTCAGGTGAGAGGAAAGCGATTCCCACAGGGATTTCTTCCCACCTTGCCCTCGGGAATTATCCCCAGGGTGGATTTCTGGGAAGGAAAAGGAATTTCCTTACAATGGAATGCAGCTGCCAGAGGGGTGGAGCCCGGGATTTCTCCGTAATCAATCCGTGGATATCACAAACAGCTGGAATTCGGAGCCCTTTCCCTGCGATTCCCACAGAATTCCAGCCAGCTGTCAAAATCCACAACCCATCCGAGACTTTCCCAGCTCTTTTCCAGCTCCTTGTGGCAAAGGATCTGGCAAACGGGGATGGAGGAGATGGAGCTGTGGGCACAAAACCGGAATTTTTTCTAGGGAATCTTTGGATGCCTCATTTTTTCTCACCGTGCCTCCATACCTTGGGAAAAGGGGCAGTGGAAGGGGCGACTTTCCCAGTTCCTGGAAAAATACTGGGAGATTGAAGCATTTCTCCCACTTGAAATGAAGGGAAAGGAAAGAAAAATCCCCAAAATAATCTGGAATCACAAACTCGGTAGGGAAAACGAATTGGATTCCATGGAATTTCATTTTATAATTAGAGATTATTTAAAAATTCCAGTTTATCTCAATTACATCCAGGTTAAATTCCCCAAAAATAAGGACACCTGGGAGCATGGGATGAAATTTATCTTTTTATGGAACGGGAAAAATATTGATCTTATTTTTCCAATATTGTTTGTGTGGAAAACTCTCCCAAAGCCAACGCGGTCCGGGAAAAAAAAATATCGACATGGAAGAAATTGGAATTCGGCAACAAAAATAGTAATTTAATTACGGTATTTAAGTAATTAACAGGTTAATTATCAGAGCCACCAGTAATTGCTGTGCTGCAGCCACGCTGGGGGTGTTGGAAAGGATTTTGGAGAACCGTGGAGTCGTGGAATGGGTTGGGTTGGAAAGGGAACTTAAATTCCATCCAGTCCCATCCCTGCCATGGGCAGGGACTCCCCCACTATCCCAGGGGGATCCAACCCGGCCTTGGGCACTGCCAGGGATCCAGGGGCAGCCACAGCTGCTCTGGGAATTCCAGCCCAGCCGGGAATTCCTTGCCAAGATCCCAGCCCAATCTCCCCTTTCCCAGTGGGAAGCCATTCCCTGTGTCCTGTCCCTCCAGGCCTTGTCCCCAGTCCCTCTCCAGCTCTCCTGGAGCCCCTTTAGGCCCTGCAAGGGGCTCGGAGCTCTCCCTGGAGCCTTCCCTTCTCCAGGGGAACATTCCCAGCTCTCCCAGCCTGGCTCCAGAGCAGAATCCTGGAATGGTTTTGGGTGGGAAGGGACCTTAAATCCCATCCCATCCCACCCCATCCATGTTCAGGAACACCTCTCACTATCCCAGGCTGCTCCAAGCCCCATCCAAGCTGGCCTTGGACACTTCCCGGGATTCTGAGCTGCTCCTGCCACCAGTTCTCGTGTTCTGTGAGAAAACACTGCAGATATCTCCGCTTTTCCACGAATTTTTCCTCCCTGAATTCCTTGCACACGTTACACACTGACAACATCCATCCTCATCCTATTTTTGGAACTTTCCCAGGGCCACCGGTTGGAGCTTCCAGAAAAAAAAACATCCCTAAAACTCCCCCAAAACAACAAAACCCCCCAACAATCACCCCTAGGACAGATCGAATATTTGGGGGAAAAAAAAGGGAAAAATTCCTTTTCCAACCGCCCATTCCAGTGTAATCCTACAGATGTTCGGGCAAACCATAAATCCGTTTGTTTTCCAGTTGTTTCCCTTCTTTTTCAGCCACAAATGGGAACCATTTCGGAGTCCAGGAGTCGGGGGCTGTGCGCGAGGCTCTGTGTAATTCCCACTCTCAGGACATAAATAATTCCAGCAAAAACCGGGGCACGTTTGCCAGAGGATGCTGCCTATAATTCCAGGGATGTGTGGTTTCCCTTAAATGGGAAAACAAATGGATTTCCCCGGCTTTTCCCTCCTTTCCATCGGAGCAGACCCCGCCTTTATCCTAAGCTGAAAGAGAAATATTTATAGGAAAGCCTCGTTAAAATCCTGGCACGGCATTCCCGCCTCTGGCTGAGCCATAAACTCCCCTGGGGGAAAAAAACTCCCCGAGAGGAGGATCCAGGACAAATCCAAAGGGTTGTCCCAGTGCCAGGATCCAGCAGTGCCCGCGGCTCCCTCGGATCTCCGGCCCGGCCTGGATTTCCCCTGTCAACAACTCCTCCAGGGCCTCATGGATCGTGCTCGGGGCTGGCTTGGCCACAGCTGGTCCTTCCCGCTGGGAAGAGCGAGGGATGGGATGGCCGGATAGGGTCCTGGAATGCTGGAGCTGTGCTGGATTCGTTTCCAGCGAGGGAACGGGAATGGGAAGGAATGGGAAGGGATGAAAGGCGCAAAGGTCCACTGGAAGCGCGAAGTGTGGGCTTGGAATTCGGTGAGGTCCTTTCCAAACAGAGCCGTTCCGTGGTTTTGTGATTTTCCCTTGGAATCCCGGTGCCGTGTCCGCTGGAGGGAACTCCAGAGGGAATGGCCGTGCAAGGAATTCACTCCAGGGGCTGTGGCTCCCACCTGGGTGTCCCAGAGGAAGGTCCTGGGCTGGTGCATCCACAGGCTCTTCCTGGTGGATCCAGAGAACCTCTGGAGCTGCCCTTGGGAGCAGAATTCGGGAGGAGAAGCTCCAGGGTGTGGGATCATCTGCAGATGATTCCCGGCAAACACAAAGTGCTGCTGTGCCATCCATCCCTATCCTGTCCCATCCCATCCCATC